>VZUI01092400.1:0-22288 GCA_013401135.1 Cettia cetti | reverse complement strand
AGGGTTCTTTCCCAGGCTTTCTTCTGGTAAACAGAAGAACAATGTTTTGTAAATATAGAAATGTTTACATTCTTTCTGTGGGAGGGACTTTCTTCTGATGTCCCTCTGGGATGACCAATTGGTAGAAAGGTTTACCTTTTGTATTACCAATCAAACTGGCCTCTGACTTTCTGTATAAAAGAGAAGCTCATCCCACAGTAAAGGGAGAACCCGTGACACCTGCAAAGGAACCTGTCTCGTTTCCTTTGACGTCTCTTGCGACACCCAGTGTGTTTTGTGAGCAGTTAATGAGCTGTCTCCCCTGCAGGTGATTAACTCTGTGGAGGAAGGCTACCGCCTGCCAGCCCCCATGGGCTGCCCCAGCACCCTGCACCAGCTGATGCTGGACTGCTGGCAGCGGGAGCGCAGCGAGCGGCCCCGCTTCGCCCAGATCGTGGGGATCCTGGACAAGCTGATCCGCAACCCCGAGCACCTCAAGTGCACGGGCACCGTCAGCAGGTGAGGGCTCCCAGGTGAGCAGGGGCTGCTGGTGGAAGCCTTGGAAACCCTCAGGGGTGCTGCAGCAGGACATGAAATAAAGATGCTTGATGTAGTCCTGAGTTTCATGCCAGGGAGGTTTTGATCTTTAAAGGAGGAAGAGTCACTGTGGTCACAGCCCAGCCCTGATTGTCTGCAGAGAGGGAGCACGAGCAAGGAAACCTGAAGTCTTGAGTTTCATACCTGGGATGTTTTGATCTTTAGAGGGTTCTTTCCCAAGCGTTCTTCTGGTAAACAGAAGAACAATGTTTTGTAAATATAAGGATGTTTACATTCTTTCTTATAGGAGGGACCTTCTTCTGATGTCCCTCTGGGATGACCAATGGATTGAAAAGTTTCCCTTTGTGTTACCAATCAAATTGGCCTCTGACATTCTGTGTAAAGAGGAGCTCATCCCACAATTAAAAAAACAACCCCACTGAGCACTTTCTAAAGGAGCCTGTGTCTCTTCTGTTCGTGTCCGTTGCGACATCTTGACTCCAGTCAGAAGGCAGAAGAAAATCAGAAGCTTTATTTACAATTCATTCAGCCTTTTTATAACATGCTGAGCTAAAAAGGAATGTTATTAGTCTATAGGATTGACACCTTCTCTCCATTGGGTAAGTAAGAAGTCCAGAGAAGGGAACAGAGCTGGGGAATGGTCTGGAGCACCCTGGCAGGGTCCCTTCAGACTGGGAGAGCTGAGAGGCTGTGAGCTCCAAGTACCTCCAGTGCTCTGTGGTGGCTCTCTGATGTCACCACAGGCCCACAGGAGGTAATTCAGGTTGCAGGGTGCTCCAGGGGGTCACCTAACCCAACTTCCTGGCCACAGCAGGCTCAGGCAGCAGGCTGCTGTCTCCTTGTGCTTCTCATATTTTTTTTTTTCCATGCAAAAGGCATCTCTGGACTAGAGAGGGGCTGTGCTGTTCTGCACAGCTTCTCTGGGATCACTGGGAAACAATCACAGCTGGGAAAAGGAGGCTCAGGGGACCTTCTGGCTCTGCACAACTCCCTGACAGGAGGGTGCAGGCAGGCAGCTGTTGGCCTCTGATCCCAGGGAATGGGGGCAGGAAAAGAGAAAATGGCCTCAGTTGTGCCACAGGAGGTTTAGGTTTGATATTAGGGAGATTTTTTTCAGAAAAAAGGTGGTCAGGCCCTGGCACAGGCTGCCCAGGGCAGTGGTGAAGTCACCATCCCTGGGGGTGTGGCTGTGGCACTTGGGGACATGGTTTAGTGGTAGCCCTGGCGGTGCTGAGTCAAGTTGATCTTATAGGGCTTTTCCAACCTTAATTCTCCTGCTTCTCTAGGTGCATTCAGGTGGCCCTCACAGCCTGCTCACCTCGGACCAGCCTTTCTCAGGTAACCCCATCTGTTCTGCCCCCAGGTTCACCCAGACACGCCTGGACAGGGGTCTCCTGGACCTGCCCAGCTGCCTGACAGTGGAGGAGTGGCTGGACTCCATCCGGCTGGGGCACTACCGGGACAACTTTGCCATGGCCGGGTACTCGTCCCTGGGCATGGTGATGCGCATGAACATCGAGTGAGTCGTGGGGAACAGGGGGCTGGCTGGCCCTGCACCCACCTGCCAGCCCCAAAACCTCTCCACCCTGCCCCAGCTGCCTGGCTCTACTTGGCCCCTGGTGCCAGGGATGTGTCCCTGGGGGTTGAGGCTTGGGGCAATGTCTTGTTGTGGTGGTTTAGCACAGGTAGCAAAAACCAATTAGTTACTGGCTTTGAAACTGAGAACCAGATGAACCAATTCAATATTGGGATATTTTGCTTTGCTTTGCTTTCCTCCTAATCATATCTCACTGAGGCAGTATTGTCATAAAAGAGACACAGAGGCCACAGTGGGAAAAGAGGAAGTTTAATTTTTTCTTTCAGTTTATATAGATTTCTAGAAATGAGACCACATTGGAAGACTGAGGTTCAACCTCTTCAATTCCACTGGTCTGAGAAAATGTCCATCAATTGTCTCTCTTACAGAAAAGAATGTAAACAATATAGATATTTACAACAAACATTGCTTTGTTTACATGAGAATGTGAGAAATTCTGACTTCAGTTTAGAAGGCTGAAAACAGGGTGACATTTCACAGCAGAAAAAGAGTAAATGGTTATGATAGACACTCAGACCACTACACAAAAATTTGGCAAACAAGAAATTGGCCAATGTGAAACCACTGCAGCTGTGCTGAGCTTTGAGGGAAGGTATGACAATCATACTGAGAGGCTGTGAGCTCCAAGTACCTCCAGTGCTCTGTGGTGGCTCTCTGATGTCACCATAGGCCCACAGGAGGTAATTCAGGTTGCAGGGTGCTCCAGGGGGTCCCCTAGCCCAACCTCCTGGCCACAGCAGGCTCAGGCAGCAGGCTGCTGTCTCCTTCTACTTCTCATATTTATTTTTTTTTCCCATGCAAAGGACATCTCTGGACTAGAGAGGGGCTGTGCTGTTCTGCACAGCTTCTCTGGGGTCACTGGGAAACAATCACAGCTGGGAAAAGGAGGCTCAGGGGACCTTCTGGCTCTGCACAGCTCCCTGACAGGAGGGTGCAGGCAGGCAGCTGTTGGCCTCTGATCCCAGGGAATGGGGGCAGGAAAAGAGAAAGCTCCATTATCTTGGAGGTCTGTCAGACCCCCATGCACAGGACTGGCTCCCTGCTCAGTGCAGCCAGGGGGGAGACATCACTGGGAGGTCATTAACACATGACCAGGTTAAGTAAGGAGAGCTGGGGAGGCTCTGTCTCACCACCCTCCTGCTGTAAGGACCTTGATCTCCCACCTGTCCAGGGAGTTTCCAAGGTGGACCATCCCAGCAGTACCAGAAAAGAGGGCAACCATGCCAGCTCCTGCCCTTAGACCTGCTGACATCTCTCATCCCTGCTGTCACCTGTAGTGACAGGGCTGGACAACAACCTGTCCATCCTCCAGGGAGCCCTGTTCCCTGTCCAAAGGCATGGAGCTGCTGGGCAGGGGTTGCTGTGGCAGTGAAGGGAAGGCAGAGAGACACAGACAGAGGTTGTTGTGTGTATTGATCAGGGCTGTACGTGGGGCCTTTGCTCTGGGATTGAGCTGATAGAGATCCTTGTTTCCCGTGCACATCAGAGAATCTTTTGAATGGGGAAGGCTCATCATCCATCCATCTTTCTGACTGGGTTATCTGAGGGCATCTCACTAAAACTGAATCCAATTTCACAGCATCGATCTTGTCACCTGCCAGCCTGTCAGGAGGGATCCTGCTCCTAGGGAATGGCAGCCTCTCTGTGCCTGGGAGGAGGCCCCTGGACCCTCATCAGGACCAGCCTTGTGCTGGAGGGCAGGTTTTGAAGAGCCAGGCACGGGTCCCTGGGCTGCCCACGGGTGCAGTTGTGTCCCTGGGCCTGGCACAGGTGTCCCTGACAGTGTCTCTGTTCCCCAGGGATGTTCGGAGCCTGGGCATCACCATGATGGGCCACCAGAAGAAGATCTTGAGCAGCATCCAGGCCATGAGATCCCAGCTGCTGAACACAAACGGCCCCAGGAGGCATCTGTGACCACAGGCTCTGCAGAGCTGCATCAGGCATTCCTTAACACCGACCCTGGCAAAGGGGCAGCAGGGTGGTGAGCAGGAACAGGGGCACCAGGAGCCCCTGGCAGCATCTCTGTGAGCTCAGCATTGGTGGAAACATGCTATTCCAGACACCTTGGTGGTCCTGTTGCCTCCTTCCCCCACCTGAAGGGGGGAGCAGCCTTCCAAGAGGACACATCATGACTCTGCTATTCCCTGTGGGACTGGGGGCTCTCCCCACAACTATGCAGGACAGGAGACAACCCCTTCGCCCAGTGGGATGCTCCAGCTGCTCTTGCAGGTGGGGGGGTATCAGACACATCAGCAATAAGCAGGAGCAGTGGGCTGGGCGTGCTGTGGCACACACAGCTCCTTTGGATCAGGCAGCTGGGGAGTTCCTTGGATCTCTAAGCTGAGCAGGGCTCCACAAACTGCCCACAGCAGAGACAGCCCAGCCTCCCCTCCAGCCTGGACCTCCTGAACTGCACCAGCCTGAAGGTGACCCCATGCTCCACCTCTGCCAAGAGCAGGAGGGCAGGGGGCAGAATGCAAGGTGGCAGCTCCAGGAACAGCTGGCTCTGCCTTCAGACCAGACTGCCCAGCTCGGAGGAGAGCTGCCCAGGGCCTCCTGCCTGGAGACTCAAGGAGCCCTGGAGTGCTGCAGGACACTCTCCACCTCTTTAACTCACCAGCTCTGCTCCTCCATGGATCCAGCACAGCCCTCCAGGCAGCCCAGGGCCACAAGCTCAGGTTTCTCTGCCAGCAGAAGCGTCCTGGCCTCCCCCAGAACAGAGAGGAATGTGCTCCCACGTCACACCATGGAGGGACAGAGAAACAACTCTTCCCTGTTCTTACATTGTCCTAGAGAAACCCAAGAGCTCTGCCCTCACCTGGCTGCCAATGCCCAGGGCTGCTGGCTCACCTGCACAGAGCATTTCCAGCTGCAGTCACAGCACCCTGTGCCTGGGGACAGGGGCTCTGGGCACAGAGGCTGTCACTGCTGGTGACCCCAGTGTCTGTCCTCCACAGCAGCATCTCTCTGGGTGAGCTTGCCTGTCTGAGCAGTGGCCTCCAAAGATGTGTGGAGCTGGTGCAGGAGGCTGAGCTGGGTGCAGAGGTGCAGATGAGCTGGGGAGCAGGGCAGGCTGTAGGCTGGGAGTTTCCTTTTGGTGTAAATACAATTTTCTATGGGTTTGGGAACTGTTTTACTGAAGTAGGATGTTAAGTACACAGAATGGTCTCAAAGCACAGAAGCCTCATTCGTGGGGCTGAACTCACTGCAAAAAAAAAAAAAAAAGAAAAAAAATGAAAAAAATCTGCTGGGAGCATGGCTGGGGTGGGGGTGACAGGAGGGGACAGGGACTGGGGGGCAGCCAGGCTCCCTGCCTGGCCCACAGCACCCTGTCCTTCACAGAGGCACAGCAAACCCAGCATCACTGCAGTGCAGGTGCTGGAGGGCTGTGGCCTGAGGGCTGCTCCTGCCAGGCCTCTTTGGGCACAAGGGGGGTGGGGGGTGGGTTAAAGCCATTTCTCAGCTGCAATAATCCTGGCTAAACCAGCCTGCCCAGGGCTGGCTTGGCTTTCCAGGCAGGGCACCTGTGTCCTGATGGATTCTCTGACTATGGCGGGCACTTTACTTCTTCCTATGGAAGCTTTTTGTACTGGGGACAGATGCAATGTGTTGTTTCATTTGTATTGCACCCTGTGTCCTGCACTCAGCCCTGGCACACTCCCCACAGCCAGCATGCAATGGAGCTCACCCCAGCCCTGCAGCACAGGGGGTGGTGCTGGCCCTGTCCTCTCTTCCCAACATTTGGGATTCCATCACGGCCACGCTGGTGAGAGCAGAGGTCAGAGCAGTGCCACACCCGTGTCCTTGGGGTTTGCTGGGCAGCCCCAGCCAGCTGGGCTGCAGGATCTGAGGCTGGGAGCTGCCAGGTGGCCCCTTGCCAGGTGCTTCATGGGTCACATCCTGCAGCCTGGGCTGCTCCTGCCTGTGGGGATGGTGGGGCAGGGTTTGCCTTTTCTGTTCAGAGTGTGCACTTCCTCCTGGACAATAAAACTCCCTCTTTCCGTGATCCACCTCCTTGCCTGTTACTGTCACAGCTGTCACCCCTTGCAGTGAGGACAGGAGACACCCCAGCTGCTTCAGGGGGCCAGCACTGAGATGCTCAGCTAGACACCACCTGCCTTTGCTCCAGAAAGCCTCCCACGAGGGAAGGACACTTCCCTGCCTAGCAGGAGCATCCATGGGATGGGCCCAAAGGGACAGGGAAGAGCCAAGAGGATGTTTGTGGGCTCCCAGGGGAGCTGTGGGCTGGGGGAGGGCTCCCCAAAACCACCAATCATTGCTGTGTGGGAGCACCTCATGCAGGACGTGGTGCGAGCACAGGAGATCTCGAGTGCAAAGGCTCCTCTGAACCTCGGGGGTGTCTTGCAGGTTTTCCTAGGCTCAGCCTTACCTTCTTCTGGAAATGCAGAATATTTTTTAGAAAGAAGAAACATTAACACCAAAAAAACAAACCCTTATCTCCTGAAGTCTGAGCTGAGGAATATTTTGGTGGGGTTGCAAAACTCTTCCTGCAGGTATTTAGCTGTGTTCCAGCTGCCCTTCAGTGAAGGATTTACCAGCAAATGAGTTGCAGGACAAAGAAAGCACTATTTTCAGAGAATGCCTTATAAAATCAAATATATAATGCCTCACAGCACAGGGTGGGGCTGGCTCTAAACCTGTCACTGCCTGCTCACGTGCTCCCAGCCTTTGCCACGCTTCAAGCATGGAGGTGATGCTTCACTGGCTTGTCCTGCTCCCCATCCCAGACGTGAGGGAAGGCCAGCCTGGCTGCCCAGGGCTCTGTCCCACACACTGCCAGGCTGTCCTGCCAGCCCATCCTGAGCTTCCTTCCTCATGGTGCCCCTCACAGTGCTCTCTCTTGACAGAGGCATTGGCCCCCAGCTGCTCCTGCTCAGTGTCCCCTGTGCTGAGGGTTGAGATTACAGATCCTGTGCTCTGCATTTGTCTTCACCTACCCTATTTCTGTATCTACACTTCACATCACACAACCCTGACTGTCCCAGACCCTTCTCCTTTACCCAGAGCGGCTGTGGCTGCCCCTGGATCCCTGGCAGTGTCCCAAGGCCAGGCTGGATGGGGTTTGGAGCACCCTGGGACAGTGGAAGGTGTCCCTGCCCATGGCAGGGCATGGGGAACAAGATGAGCTTTGAGGCCCCTTCCAACCCAAACCATTCCATGATAAATATGGTCAGAAGGAATCTCTGAAGGTCACCTCTTCCTGCCTGTGCAGTGCACACTCCTGTGCAGGCTCTGCTCAGACCCTCACCACGTGCTGCCTTGCTCATGGCCCTGTGCTGTCACTGCCCAGTGGGACAGCCTGGCCATGCTGGCACCTGTCCCTGGTCACTGGGGACACACACTGCTCCACTGTATTTCAGTCAGCAGTAATGCCAGAGTCCACCCTGTGCAAACACACAAGGGTTTCTTACATTTCTCAGGACAATCAGTTGGAAGGATGGATGATGCTGGTGCCTGGCTCCTTCCCCAGGCAGGGACAGGGGCAGGGAAAGGGACAGGAACAGGGTCAGGGGCACTCAGCCAGGCTGCTGTGCTTGGCTTTGTGTGGGGAGGGGCCCACAGCCACTACTACACTATCACTGATACACACCTATATCACATATATATGTGTGTGTGTGAGAGAGAGATATATATATATCACATATAAATATTTTTATATTAAAAAGTTATATATACTTATACATGTGTGTATATATAATGTGTATATATATATGTATATATATAAATAATATATATACATATATCACTTATATATGCTTATATCACATATATGTATATATATCTCACTTATATACACATATATCACTTATATACATGTGTACATATCACTTATATACACTTATATCACTTATATATCAATATCACTTACATATGTATATATATCACTTATATGTGTGTATATATATATCACTTGTATACACTTATATAACTTAAAATATAATATCTCTATCACTAACATATGTATATATATATCACTTATATGTGTGTACATGTATCTCACTTATATACACTTATATCACTTATATATATAATATCCCTATCACTAACATATGTATATATATATCACTTATATGTGTATGCATATATCTCACTTATATACACTTATATCACTTTTATATATAGTATCTCTATCACTAACATGTATATATATATAACTTATATGTGTGTACATATATCTCACTTATATACACTTATATCACTCACACAGCCACTGCAGTGTCACTTTTCAAGCACAGGCATCACCCGCTCCCAGCCTCGGGGGGACCGGGCACCGTTGTGTCCTTTTTAAAGGAGTTCAGCCCTGGCAAAGCCATCCCTGGGGACACTTGTCCAGGACACAGAGCCGTGTGTTCCCTCCTGGCCACGCCGGGATCCTGATGCCGAGAGAGCCCGGCTCAGCAGGAAACCCTCGGGAGGAGGATCCTGATGCCGAGAGAGCCCGGCTCAGCAGGAAACCCTCGGGAGGAGGATGCTGGGGACGGCGCTGGTCAAGAGGCAAATTCTTCCATCCAAGGAGAGGAGATGGACAGCCTGGTTCATCCACACCAGCAAATAAACCCCTTCCTGTACCAGAAGAGCTCTGGGGGATTTTCACACTTACTTAAATGTCCCCCAAGAGGATTTTATTCCGCCTGGCACCGCTGGGAGCTGGTCTTTCCCTGTAAAACAGCTTTTCTTTTCTACTCACAGCCAGCATTACCCCAGGCTTCCAGTAACTCCTCTCGGAAGCGTTTCCCCTGCAGCTGCCCGGGCAGATTGGGCTGTGTGATGAGGCAGAGAGGCTCTGTGAGCTCTGTGAGCTCTGTGAGCTCTGTGAGCCTGGAGGTGGCAGTCTGGACCTGCGGAGCACCTGCGGAGCCCTGCCTGGAGCCGCGGCTCTCCCCACACCCTGTCGGTGCCAGGCTTGCAGGGGTCAGAGCATCCCGGGGCTGGCAGCAGCAGATGTGAACTCGGCTTCGGATTTCCTGATACCGTTCCTGTCTGATCACACACCAGCTTAGTCTGCCAAGCGAGGCTGTATTCCCAAACCACCTCCTCTCCTTGCTTTAAAACACTCGTTTAACATCATGTCCAAGTAAATTGCTCAGGATAATCTGATGTAAGATAGAAATATCAGCCCCAGCTGCTGCTTTAACTCTTGGAAGGATTATGGGTTAAGTTCTGCATGGGTTTTAAAGTGTCCTGTAGGTCATGTCTGGAAAACCACCACCAAGGATTGAGATAACAGCATGGCTTATCCCAGGGTGACAGAAGTGCCTGCTCTGCCACCAGCCCTGTGTCTCCCACCTCAAGGCAGCCAGGCTTGGGGAGAGGTGAGCCGGGAGTGCAGCTACCCTGGTGCTGCTGCAGGGCTGGGAGTGTGGGGCAGGGCTCAGAGCAGAGGCTCCCAGAGCAGTCACCTGCTGTGGCAGGAAAAGGGAGGAAGGCAGTGGCACTTCTCCCCCTGCCTGAGAGCAGGACCCCCTCTCTCCTCTGGGTGTAAACCCTGACCAAGCAGCGTGACTGAACCTGCAGTGACATGCTGTGCATCCCAGGCAGCCTCAGCACCCTGCAGCATCCCCCTGTGAGGGGAGGGCCAGGGGACAGCCCAGCCCCTCAGGGATGTCCCTCATGTCCCCGAGGGTGGGAGGGTTTGCTCTGCACGTGAGCAGGATCCTCATCTCTGCACCCTCAGCAGTTCCTTGGGCCCTCATGCAGCAACCCCTTCTGAACAGGATGCCAAAAATCCCCAATATACAGTCAAACAACAAAACCTCCTAAATTTCCTGGGTGAAAACTCCTGCCAGTTGTGTTTTGGGAAATCCCAGTGCACATCTCCTGTTTATAATGGTCCTTCCAGAACAGAATTGCAAACATCTGCAAGCGCCAGAAAAGTTTCTGGATGCAGAGCCGGGAGTATTTCCCTACACACTGTCCTGCTTATTCCAGGAAATAAATAAATAAAATAAATAAATAAAAGAAGCAAGACTTTGTTTACTGAGTTAAAAGGACAGAGGGGTTTGTCTTGGTTTGGAAAGGTTGCACATCACACAGGAAACTTGTGAAAAGGGCAAAGGCTTTGGAACTTGTTGATCTCGAATCCCAGCCATGACAAGTTATTTTCATTTTGCTAATTCTGAAAGAAGAAGAAATTGTTCCCAGCATTTATTGTTGTCTCCCTGACTCCAGAGCCTTTTACTCTTAAAGGTTTCTTATTACTCATCATGTGTCTCATTCCCCCCTACCTTCCAAACCTCCTCTCACAGAGCTGTCCTGAGCAGTGATCCTTGCAGGGAGTGGGCAGGGCGTGGCTCTGAGCAGGTAACAACAGGAAATGTTCCTTGCCAAGCACAGAGTGGAGCAGGGGATGGGTGAGCCAAGCACCCAAAGGAATGGCAGACAATGTGCTTGGGGAGGTTTAGGCTGGAGATCAGGGAAAGGTTCTTTCCCCAGAGGGTGCTGGGCACTGCACAGGCTCCCAGGGAATGGGAATGCCAGAGCTCCAGGAGCCTTTGGACAGTGCCCTGAGGCACAGGGGGGGATTGTTGGGGTGTCTGGGCAGGGCCAGGAGTTGGGCTGGATGATCCCTGTGGGTCTCTCCCAGCTGAGAATGTTCCATGATTCCAAGATTCCGTGATTCCAAGAAGAAGAGCTGAGGGCTGTGGTGCAGGCCATGGGGAGCAGTGGCCTTCCTGCCTGGACAGGAGCTGAGGGAAAATGGGAGGACAGAGACAGTTTGGGTGGATGGGCTTTGGTGACCAATGGGACACGAGCTTGGGGACCAACAGGTGAGGCAGCACAGGCAGGGAATGTCCCAAAAATCACCAGGTGAGCTCAGACCTCAGTGCAGAGGGGATGAGATGGAGAGGCAGGAGGTGACAGAGGGGCAGGAAGTGACAGAGGGACAGGAGGTGACAGAGGGGCAAGAGGGGACAGAGGGGCAGATGATAGAGGGGTAGGAGATGATAGAGGGGCAGGAGGAGATGGAGAGGCAGGAGGTGACACTGAGGCAGGAGGTAACAGAGGCAGGAGGTGACAGAGAGGCAGGAGGTGACAGAGAGGCAGGAGCAGCAGGATTACAGCCCCTGCCCAGCCAGACTGACAACATCTCTCATGGACACACAGCAGGAATGTGTGGAACCCCATTTCATGCCCAAGTCCTCTAAACCTGCTATCAAAAATGAGGTTCCTCATTACAATTCCTTTATTTCTCTCACATTCAGAGCTGCCAGCGAAGGGTCAACAGCACTTATGAAATTTTCAATTCTCGCAGGTTTTGAATTTACATGTTTTTTTCTGTGTCTGAGCTGGAAGAAGATTATGAATAAAAGATTAAAATTGGAGGTCTCCAATCATTTAAGAGCAATGCAATGAGCATTTATTCTAGGAATAAGCAGGAGCCAAACACCACACCGTGCATACCAAAAATTAGCAGCAAACTTCAAACAGAACCCAAACAAAAGGCTGTGCTCTTTGATGTGGCACTGCTGGGGTGTGGGGAGGGGTGAATCTGGGAACCTGGAAATCTCTGGGCTCTGCAGGGTCTCAGGAGCAGAGCAGCAGCCTCCTTGACTCCAGATGCTTCAGAGGAGACACAAGGCTGCCAGCTGCAGTGCAGTTCTGTCACTGAGAGGTGTAAGCATTGCATGGAAGCACCTTGCCCAGGGAGTGGAGTTCTTCAGGAGAGATGGAGGGGTGGGTGGTGGGAAAAGGAAGGTGGCTAGGACAGATTTGGGTGAAGTAGGATATGGCTGGGACAGGAGAAGGAATGGGGAAAAAGGAGCACAGGGAAGTGAAGGTAGGCCTGAGTGGGGCAGTAGCTGAAATAAGAGCCCAGGGAAAGCTGTGCCTGGTGTGGAAAATGGCTTTTCATAAGCAGAGGCAACAGTTCATTGAGCACAGGCTTTGCAAAGGAAACAAGTGAAATCTTTGGCTTCTCTGCTCAGAGAGATGAAAACAGCATGGGATTGCTGGTGTGTGGCCCCTTCTCTGGCCATGGGCACAGTTCTGTTCTCACCAAGCAAAAAAAAAAAAAAAAAAAACCAGCCCTTGCTTCTATCAATACCTGACCTTCCTCCCTGGGTCCTTGCTTTTCCAGTTCAGTCCAGTTCAGTCCAGTTCAGTTCAGTCCAGGCCTGTTCAGTTCAGTTCAGTTCAGTCCAGTTCAGTCCAGTCCAGTTCAGTCCAGTTCAGTCCAGTCCAGTCCAGTTCAGTCCAGTTCAGTTCAGTCCAGTCCAGTTCAGTCCAGTTCAGTCCAGTCCAGTTCAGTCCAGTTCAGTTCAGTTCAGTTCAGTTCAGCTCAGTTCAGTCCAGTTCAGTCCAGTTCAGTTCAGTCCAGTCCAGTCCAGTTCAGTCCAGTTCAGTCCAGTTCAGTTCAGTTCAGTTCAGTTCAGTTCAGTTCAGCTCAGTTCAGTCCAGTTCAGTCCAGTTCAGTTCAGTCCAGTCCAGTTCAGTCCAGTTCAGTTCAGTCCAGTCCAGTCCAGTTCAGTCCAGTTCAGTCCAGTTCAGTTCAGTTCAGTTCAGCTCAGTTCAGTCCAGTTCAGTCCAGTTCAGTCCAGTTCAGGTATCAGTGCTCTGGTACTCCAGGGAACAGGCACAGGCCTGGTTTGTCCTCTCAGGCTTTGTTGGGATAAGGCACATCCAGCCTGAGGGGAGGTGTGAGTCTCCTCAGTGCTGATCCTGCCCCTGTTTCTGGTGCTCTCTGAGCCAGAAGCTCAGCTCTCACCCCTCCATGCCACAGGAGCTTTGCCTGCACTGCTCCTGACAGTGACCAAGGCACCCCTGTGCTTGCAGAGGGCTGGGAGTGCCTGTTCAGAGAGCCCCGGGGCTGGGCAGGGACAGACGGGCTGGGAGTGCCTGTTCAGAGAGCCCCGGGGGCTGGGGACAGACGGGCTGGGTGTCCCTAACCCACCTGCCAGCTCTGGGGGCTGGCACTGGAGAGGCAGCAGAGTTTGTAATCAGGAGAGGCTGGGAGCACTGCAGCCGTGCTCAGCCAGGACCTGCCACAGCCCTGGGTGGGACACACAGTGCTGCAGGACAGCCTGGCCTGGGACAAGTGACAGCCACCCCATAAACTGGCCAGGAGAGCCCTGAGGTCCCTTTCACCAGCCCTGCTCCACCCTGTGGAATTTCAGGCACTGAAACCTCTCTAAGTAGCAGCACTCACTGATAAATGCTGCACACAAAGCACCTAAATGTTATCACCCAGCTTTTCCCAGACTCTTCCACACTTTTTTCAGCAGCAAGGGCTTGGCTGTGACGCAATGCTGTCCCGAGGGAGATGCAGTGATCACCAAGGAGTCGAAGTGGGAAAAGAGGAAGTTTAAATTTTTTTACAGCTTATATAGATTTATAAAAAGGAGACCAGATTGGAAGACTGAGGTTCAACCTCTTCAACTCCACTGGTCTTAGAAAGTGTCCATCAATAGGAAAGGTATGTAAAAACATGATAAAGAGTTCTATAAACATTACTTTGTTTACATGAAATTTCTGACTCCAATTTCTGACTGAAGGCTGGGAAACAAGGCGACACTCGGCACTTCAGCAGCAGGCAGCATCCTCCCCCGAGCCGTTCCTGTCCTGCATCCCCGGGGGCAGCCGCGGCTCCAGCCGGCTGTGGCAGGGGCAGGGCAGGGCTGGTGTTGGTGCAGAGCTGGGGCAGGAATGACCCCGCAGACGAGGCGGTGGCAGCCGCAGCTTGTGCTGCCCGCGGCCGGAGCAGGGACCCGGGACAGCTCCCTGCGGGCAGAGCTTTGCTGCAGCTCGCAGCCAGCCTGGAGACGCTGCCCTGGGGAAAGAGACCACCTTGCAGCTCACCTTGCAGCTCACCTTGCAGCTCACCTTGCAGCTCACCTGCTCTGGTTTCCTCACCCTTCCCTTGCCCCTGCTCTCCTGACCCTGCTCCCTGAAGCCTCAGCCTTCCTCTCCTTCAGCTTCCTCGCTGCCCACTGAGGGCAGGGGAACGTCTGGGGTTCCGTGGTACTCCTGTGGTGACAGGAAAAGGGGGGAATGGTTTTAAAATGAAAGAAGGCAGGGTTAGGCAGAGTGCCTGTTCCAGGTATTAGGGATTAGGGTGTTAGATATTCTGATAGATATTAAGATATTAGGAATAGATATTGATTAGCAGATATTGGGAAGGAATTCTCCCCTGTGAGGGTGGGCAGGCCCTGGCACAGGGTGCCCAGAGCAGCTGTGGCTGCCCTGGATCCCTGGCAGTGCCCAAGGCCAGGCTGGATGGGGCTTGGAGCAGCCTGGGACAGCAGAAGGTGTCCCTGCCATGTCAGGATCTCTCCCAGGCCCTCCTGAGAGTGTCCTTTGAGCAGGGCAGTGCCCGAGGAGGAGAGCAGTGACAGGGACACTGCTCTGCCTGCACGAGGATGGCAGCACAGAGCTCCTTCCCGGGAAAAGCAGAGCTGCAGCACATTTTAAATTCCCCGCACATGTATCCAGGAGGGGGCCTGCGCTGGGGGGAGCTGGGCTTTGTTTTCTCTCTGCAGAGAGCCTGTCAGAGACACCCACCTCTGGGAGCACAGGATGGACAGACAGACGTGGCTGGGCTGAGCAATGCTCGGGGTGTGCTTTGGGGAGCTTTGACGAGCCCTCCAGTGCTGACATCTCCCTGCCCTTGCAAAGCTGTGCCTTCAGTCTGATCCTCTCCCCACCACTGACAAAATCTCACCCTCAGCTTTAACACAGGCTCGTTTCAGCAGCAAAGACCTGACATGGCTGCTTTGGAAGAGGGACTGATCCTATTCCTGGACAGAGCCCTCCCTGCTCGCCCTGCCCTTGCTAAGAATCCTCAGCTGGATCCTGTTCTGTCCCAGAGCTCCTGTGCAGTCTGAAAACACCTTTATTCTCACAGCCTGGAACATCTCAGTGTGGCCTTCCAGTACTTAAAGGTGCCTTACAAAAAAAAAGGAATATTAACTTTTTTCATGGGCAGAGAGTGACAGGACAAAGGAGAATAACTTCAAACTGAAAGAGACCAGGTTTAGATGGGATTTTGGGAAGAAATTTGTCCTTGTGAGGGTGCTGAGGCCCTGGCACAGGCTGCCCAGAGAAGCTGTGGCTGCCCCTGGATCCCTGGCAGTGCCCAAGGCCAGGCTGGACATGGAAGGTGTCCCTGCCCATGGGAGGGGTGGAATGTAACAAGTTTTAAGGTATTTTCCAACCCAAACTTCCCTTTGGGTCTGTGGTTTGATGGGGAGGGCTGCACTGAGGAACAAAAGAAGCAGCTCAAGGATGAGCAGGACCAGGCCCAGTTCTCCACCAGCCTGGTGAAAGTCTTGGGGAGACAGGAGAGTCTGCACCAGCTGCTGCTCTTTAGTCCTGCAGCCTTTGTTCTCAATTTTCTCATTTTACCACGTCTGTATTCACATCCACTACGATGGCCAGATATCCACATTTAGTTTTCAAGCCTCTCTACATCCCAGAGATTTGCAAGGGGTGTTGGGGGCTTGGGGGACATTGTGAAATTTAAGAGCAGTGGAAAGGGTCCACTGGAACATGGGGTGGTGTTTGAATTCTGGAAACTTAGATTTTGGGGTTTTAGTATGTAGTAACACAGGTGAGCCAAGGTGGAGGGCTTTGGGCATTGTCTAAGTCCTTCTTCTTCAACTTCTTCCTTCTTCTTCGTGGGTTCAGGTGGTTTTCTGCAGCTGGGTGAAAAAGGTCTGCATGGTGAGCCTGGGGTGGAAGTCAGGCAGGGCTGGAAGCGTGGTGGGATGGATGGAATGTCCTGCAGGCAGCTGTGGGTTGCTCTGGGCCAGCAGCAGTGATATCTCCACCAAACCCAGCTGCCTCTCCATGCAACCTCCATGGCATCCCTCAGCCACGTGGAAGGGTAAGATAGCACAAAAGGAAACAGCCTCAAGCTGGGCCAGGGAGGTTTAGGCTGGATATTAGGAACAATTTCTTCCCTGGAATGTTTCCCAGGGCAGTGCTGGAGTCAGCAGCCTCGGTGGGATTTAAAAGCTGTGTGAATGTGGCACCTGGGGACGTGGTTTAGTGGTGGAATTGGTGGTGCTGGGTTAATGGTTGGACTTGATGGTCTTAGAGGGCCTTTCCAACCCTAATAATTCTGTGATTCTATGGAAGGTCAAAGCAGAAAGTGCTGCTGGGAGGTGGAAGCCTGGCACAGGAGAGGGAAAGGCAGCAGGATCTCCCATGACAGCCTCACCCGCTGCTGCACTGGTCTGGGCATGCTGGGGAGAAGCACCAGGAATGGGCCAAGTGCAGCTAAAACGGGAATTTCCTGTCAGGGTCCTCTCTGCCTTGTCCAGAGCTCCAAGAGGAGTGGGGAAGGCTCTCTGCCTGTCTAACCTCCAGCTTGTGTGTCCTTTAACCTGCTTTATCCCTTCCTTCCTATCAGCCCTGACCATGGGTTCCATCCCTGCACACTTCCCTGCTCCATTCCTGCTGGGGCTTTGCAGCCAAGTCCCCCCCCACAGCTACTCACACACAGAACCTGCTCTGCTGCTGCACAGCAGAAACTTTGGGATCACAGAAACACTAAAAGATCATCAAATCCAGCCATTAAACCCAGCACTGCCAGGGCCAGCACTCAGCCCTGCAGCCCAGTGCCACATCTGTAATGTTTTTGAAAACTTTCAGGGCTGGTGACTCCTCCACTGTGCCAGTGCCTGGCAGCCCTTTCAGTGAAGAAATTTTATCTGATATCCAACCAGGACTTCCCTGGCACAGGTACCTGGGAGCAGAGCCTGACCCCAGCTGGCTCCAACTCCTCTCAGGTAGGTGCAGAGAGTGATGAGATCCCCCTGAGCCTCCTTTTCTCCAAGCTGAGCTCCCTCAGCTCTTTCCATTCAGACTTGTGCTCCAGCCCTGCCCAAGCTCCACTGCCCTGCTCTGGGTGTGCTCCAGCCCTGCCCAAGCTCCACTGCCCTGCTCTGGGTGTGCTCCAGCCCTGCCCAAGCTCCACTGCCCTGCTCTGGGTGTGCTCCAGCCCTGCCCAAGCTCCACTGCCCTGCTCTGGGTGTGCTCCAGCCCTGCCCAAGCTCCACTGCCCTGCTCTGGGTGTGCTCCAGCCCTGCCCAAGCTCCACTGCCCTGCTCTGGGTGTGCTCCAGCCCTGCCCAAGCTCCACTGCCCTGCCCAAGGTGTGCTCCAGCCCTGCCCAAGCTCCACTGCCCTGCTCTGGGTGTGCTCCAGCCCCTCAGCCCAGCTCCTGCCATGGGCTGAGGGTCCTGCCTGCAGTCTGCCTCTCCAGCCCCAGCAGTGTCCCTGTGCCTGCTGGTGGGATCTGTGTCCCAACCCCACCTCACATCAGCAGGGTCCCCTGCAGTCTCTTCCAGACAAGGTAAGACCCCTAAAGTGATGTTTTGGAGGCAAACAGACCTCAGTCATTGTCTGTATCCATGCTGCCTTCTCCTCACCTTGCTGGCCATGATCTGCTTGGACCTCTTTGGGCTCTCACACACCTCTGAGGAGCAACTGCCCAAATCCAGGGGCCAGGAGAAGCCTCCAGCAGCCACAGGCTCCCAAGAAACACGCTTGCTTTGCTGACCTGAAGGCCAGAACCCAAATGGAGCTTACCTGGGCCATCACTGACCTGCTGGCAAGGCCCCCCCCACAGCCCCAGCCCACCTGTGCTCCAGCCCTTGGCTCCCCTCTCCCCTGCCCATTGCTCCTGGCCCTCTCCCCATGCCAGGCAGGGCTCCCCTACCTTTTGCACTGTGCTTTATGCTGCCAAAGTGGAGCAGAGCATGAAATATGAATGAGGCACCGTGGCCTGTCGCGTGCTGCCGGGCTGGACCCGGATTCGATTAGCCCTGATGTTTCTTTCATGAGGGAGAGGCTTTTTTTCCTCTCTGGAGCTCTTTGCTGTGAGCTCGGAGCTCAGTCACGGAAGCAGCTGGCTGATTAACCACCCGCTGCTGCTGCCTGCTGCTGCTGCTGCATCCAGCCCTGCTCTCCTCCCTGCTGCCCCTGGCCCTGCCACCGCTGTCCCCTGCTGTCCCCTGCTGTCCCCTGCTGTCCCCTGCAGCCCTGGAGTGAGCTGGCACCTGCCTGCCTCCCTCTCCCTGAGCTGCCATCCCCAGGGCTCATTCCCAGCCAGATGCAGAGGGGGTTTCACCACGGCCAGAGTGCTGGGGAAGAGGTGGCTGGAGCCTGCCTGGGGTGGAGGGTGCAGCTCGAGGGGGGAAACCAGAGACCTCCTGCAGCAAGGACACAGCTCCTGCTTCTGCTCCAGGGACACAGGTTCTGCTCCCAAGCAGGCTGATAAATGCTCTCTCTTCACTAAGATCCTGATGATTTTCCTAATGACCAGGCCTGGCTCTGGAGAATTCTGCTGGGCTATTTCAGGCAGCTAATTGTACCTAGCAAGGACGTTCCTACTGTTCAAATTTTCACTTATCTGGGACAACGTGAGTGCTAACAGCTTCCCAGAGCTGCTCTGAGGGGCTGAGAGAAGGGGACTCAGCAGAGACTGCAGTGCTCCCGTGCCTCTCTGTGTCCCTGTGCTTTCCCAGGGTAACCTTGGAGCTGATGTGTTCCTGCAGATTGGAACCTCTGTGCATCCCAACTCCCCTCAGCTTTCCTTGTGCAGGAGCAGCCATTCCTGTGGCTCCATCCACAGCTGAGAGCATGGCTCATGGCTGGCAGGACCTTGGCAGTCTTCTTCTCAAGCACCCAGCTGCAGGAGGCATCCGAGGCACCAGAGCTTTGCACAAATCTGAATGCTCTGAAAAGGGATGGGTAATTTTGTAGGTGAGGTGAAAACTTTCCTCTGCCTTTTGACCCCCTGAATGGCACCTGTGCTGTTAATTGTGTGCATGTGTAAAATTTCCAAGGCAGTGCTGATGAAGATTTTCAGCTCAAGGGCAATCTTGATCTACTTTTGAAGTAGCTGTGCTTGGAGCTGGGGGCTGGACTGTGGATCTCCAGGGAGCCCTTCCAACAAAAATCCTTGGCTGAATCTTGTTTCATGACAGCTCCAGCACCACAAACCCCCTGGACTGTGTGATTTTGCTCTTTCCTTGCTGGAACAGTCCAGTCCATCCTCTCCAGGGTTTCTTTGCTGTGGGAAATGCTCTGGCCTTTCTCACAGGTTGACAAGTGCCATTCAGAGACTGTCACTGGGCTCCAGGGTGATTTTTCTGTCTGCCTACACGTGCTGTGACCATTGGATGAAGACTTTTGACCTTTAGCAGGGGGGGATCCTGTCCCCCAGCTCTCCATGCCCTCAGGGCTTTCCCTGCCCTCCTGCCCACGCTCTGAGGGAGGTGATGTGCTGGAGGAACCCCAACACACTACAGGTCTGCTGGAACAGACAGAGTCCTGACAGGAGCAGAGCTGAGATGAGCAGCCTAAATGCACTGCCCTGCTTCTTACCCCAGCTCCCACTGCCTCCCTGGTCTTGGCAGGGCAGGTTTTGGGAGCAGGTCACCAAAGAACCAGTAAATATTGCCCAGAAATGGCAGGAGGCACAAAAAAATGTTACTGTTGCCCTAGATGTAATAAAGGGAGGCATCAAGCAAATCAGTGCTGCTCCAAGTTTGATGTAAACAGAGAAGCCCTGCCTGGCATCACTCCCAGGCTCCTCCAGCCCAGCTCTGGGGAATGCAGCCACTGCCAAAAAGAACAGCAGGGCCAACAACAACAACTAACTTGCACTCTGATCCATAACAACAAAACCAAGTTACAGGTGTCCTGGGTCCAGGAATGGAGCTGACAGTGATTTCTCACCTGTGCTGGCCAAAGGACTGGATTTTCATAACACCTTTAGACCCTCCTGCAGATGTCAAAGCAGGTGCAGGATCACAGTGAAAGAACCTGAAGGGAAGAGAGCAGCCATGCATCCTCTCCTTGTGCAGAAACCTACCACGGTATCATATTCTTATAATGTAAGATAATCTTTAAATTAAGCAACACTTAAGCTTAACAGATTGCAATAAAAAAATCTTCAATTGTATTAACTTCATAGAACCTTCATGTAAAAACTTCAAACTGATAGAAATCTATTATCACTTAAACTTTATAGATAAAACTTAGACTTAACTTATTCTTAAGAGGGCTTAAACTTAAACTAAACTGTATAGAAATTTCTTTTTATATATTTATGTTATATTGTATTATATTGTATTGTATTATATTGTATTGTATTATATTGTATTGTATTATATTATATTGTATTGTATTATGTTATGTTATGTTATGTTATATTATATTATAGTATAGCATATTATATTACAGTATAGCATATTATAGCATATTATGGTATATTATAGTATATTATAGTATATTTATAGTATAGTATGTTATAGTATAGTATAGTATTCTATATATATATACAGAATACTGAAATATAACAACTCAGATCTAAATACAGTAAATTATTCTAATTAAAAATTCACTTCTCCTTTACTCTCCATTGTGACAGTACGTAATTTCTCCATGCTGCTATGGGTTTTTTGCACAAGGAAGGAATAAATGCTTTATATTTTCAGTTCGGGGGGAGCCTGGCCGTGCCAGGGCTGCGGCCCCGGGAGCCTCCCTGCCCGGCGGGTGTGCCGCCTGCGGGGGATGCTCGGGCAGCCCCTTTCCGCTGCTGTGCCTCGGGTGCTGCGGCGATGCCGATCCCGCGGCCCCGGGGAGCGCTCGACACGCGATTCCTCTCGCACAGACAGCGCTTTACACGCTATTGCTGCCACAACACAGCGAGCGGCCAGCGCCTGCCCTGGCACACGCACCGCTCCCCTCGCTTCTCCCGGGGCTTGTCCTCCTCCCAGCCAGCGCCCCGCAGCAGCGGGGGCTGCTCGGGCAGGGGAGGGGGCTGTGCTGGGCAGGGAACCCTGGAAATTTGGGTGTTGGAACCCTGGAAATATTGGTGTTGGAACCCTGGAAAGTTGGGGGTTGGAACCCTGGAAAGTTGGTTGTTGGAACCCTGGAAAGTTGGGTGCTGGAATCCTGGAAAGTTGGGTGTTGGAATCCTGGAAATTTGGGGGTTGGAACCCTGGAAATTTGGGTGTTGGAATCCTGGAAATTTGGGTGTTGGAACCCTGGAAAGTTGGGTGTTGGAACCCTGGAAAGTTGGGGGTTGGAACCCTGGAAATTTGGGGGGTTGGAACCCTGGAAATTTGGGTGTTGGAACCCTGGAAATTTGGGTGTTGGAACCCTGGAAATATTGGTGTTGGAACCCTGGAAAGTTGGGGGTTGGAACCCTGGAAAGTTGGTTGTTGGAACCCTGGAAAGTTGGGTGCTGGAATCCTGGAAAGTTGGGTGTTGGAATCCTGGAAATTTGGGGGTTGGAACCCTGGAAATTTGGGTGTTGGAATCCTGGAAATTTGGGTGTTGGAACCCTGGAAAGTTGGGTGTTGGAACCCTGGAAAGTTGGGGGTTGGAACCCTGGAAATTTGGGTGTTGGAACCCTGGAAATTTGGGGGTTGGAACCCTGGAAATTTGGGTGTTGGAACCCTGGAAATTTGGGTGTTGGAACCCTGGAGAGTTGAGGGGTTTGGATTTTCTGTGCGGTCAGGCACTGGCTCTCAAGGAAGCACCTGAGGCCGTGGGAAGGGTTCCCGAAGTTGGCTGGTGGTGCTGAGGCTGTGGGTGAGAAGTTTGGGTGGAATTGTGTGATATCACAGGGTGAAAAATTAGAGTTTAGAATTTTAGTATATATGTGGGGCAAGGTGAAGACTTTGGGATGGAGGTTAATTTCTTTTCTCACCTTCTTCTTCATGGGTTTGGGTGGTTTTCTGTAAGTGGTTAATAAAATCCACATTGCAGACTTCAAGTGATTAGTTATTGGGCTTAAAGTAAAAATAATTTAGGTGGCATTTCACAATTGGAAGATTGTCCTTGAAAAGACCTTGTAGAGATAGACAGATTCTCCATTTTGCACCTTGTTAACTGGAGGTACTGCAGAACTCACGGCTTGTGAGGCTGTAATATAGATAAGAATTATCTGAGTCCAAATGTGAACTTCGTCTCTCATGGGATTAATCCTGACTTTGGCAGGTTCAGGGGTGACTGGGGAGACCTTTGGTTGCCCCTGCCCAGGCTCTCAGAGCAGAGATGCTCCCCCTGAGGACATGCAGGACACTCCCTCTGTGCCCTGCTGTGGTCAGAGATGTCTGGCAAACCCCACTGGCTGCAGAGGATGGCTCCTCTCCTCTCCTCTCCTCTCCTCTCCTCT
>VZUI01092398.1:0-26469 GCA_013401135.1 Cettia cetti | reverse complement strand
AAAATAACTCAGTCAAGGTATGGAGGGTTTTTTTTTGTTTGTTATGGTTCTCTTTTTTTTTAGTTTTGGCTTTTTTTTTTTTTTTTTTTTTCACAGGGGGGTGATATTTTGTTATGTGTTTGTTTAGATTTTTTTACCTAAGCGTAGATTTTTCTCATTGCTTTCCCTCAAAAGATCAACACTTGAATTTGTTTTTTTTTATGGGTAGCATACACTGAAGACAGATTTTGTTTGCTTCCCTTTACTAAACTTCTCTTGTTAAAAATGACTGATGATTGTTTATCCTTTTGTGCTTTGAACAGATATCAAATCCCATGCTTTGAGAAAGGAATATAGAAGGGGATCATGGATTTATCATCATTCATCATGCACTTCATTGTACATGCGTGTGTCTGCACTACAAACTGAGACTGCAGATAAATTCATTTGTCTCTTTTCAGTGAGCTGTAATTAGAATTTTGACTGGCTGAAAAGTGACTATTCATTACACTGCAAAACTACAGAGCCAGATTAACTTTTTCTGGAGGCGTTTCAAAAATACCACTTGAACTTTCTGGCATGTCCTGAATAATAATGACATAGCGCAGTAGCTTCTTAATATTTTGAAACGCAATAGCAAATATGAGCCCATGTTATCCAGTGGGAGCCCACTGGGTTAGGTCATGTATAAACACCATTTGTTTTGGCTCCATCTAAAAGATCTCCTGATCAAGTGAGCAAGACTAAGCCTGAGAGAACATATGTCCTACATAGCCTTTATTGCTTCACCCCAGTGCAGATGGCTTCCTAAAGGCACAGGCAGACTGCCCTAGAACAAGCAGCATCAGCACAGAGCCAGTGGAGTAACTCTGGTGCTAGCTTCTCTTTGGTTGACGGCACACAAGGAGGGCCACTAATTTTGCCCACAATCATTGGCTATTTTCTTCATCCCTTAGATATGCTAAAAGCTGAGTCAGCCTCAAGAGATATCAGAAGAGAAGATAGTTAAGTGACTGATCCAAAATGCCAAAATGTAGGGGTGACTTTAATAAGACTACCAGTTCCTTTGAAACAAAAAGATGTTCTTCAGATACAGCCAAGAATTTAGAATTGACTATCTAATCCTTGAAACAATATAAGTAATCTTCCATGCTTGTTCTGTATATAGCAGATGTAAATTTCTATTCCCTTGCCTGGGAACATCTTGAAGCAGGAATTCTAGTTCAAACAAATTACTTAGTAGCCTTTAATTTAAGGTGTGTTTTTCCCTGTAACAATATCAAATTCTTACCTTTTAGGCTGGAATATGCTGTTCTTTTAGGAGTAATTTTCTTTGAAATTTGAACAAAAAAAAAAAATGCTTTTAAAGGAGAATAAAATAAAATTGCATATCTGCTGCTAAAGAGAAAAACCCCAAACCACTGGAGTATTCTTTCTTACCATCTTTAATACTAGAGCCTAAAAATGTAGAAAATGTACATCTGGATTAGGAATGTCTTTGAAATTCCAGTAATAACTTTTAATGCTCAGATAAGATTCTGGTTTGATCAATAGGTTTATCATGTTAAACAACTCTTTGTATATGTGAAACACACCTGCTAGGGACTATTATTTAATTCTGCTTTCCTACTGGTGCTTGTTTTATAGATACATTGAATGAGTTTTAAATCATACTAAAAATCAATACAGGGAAGTTTGGGAAGTTTTAGTTCTCAATGTGTAAGGACTTGTGTCTGTGTGGGAATGACTGAAGTGATGTAAAGTATAAATCAGGATATTTAGCACAAGGGAAAATTGAGAGTGGTGCTATAAGTGGTGAACAAAGACTCAGGTTTAATAAAGTCTAGTTTTCCTCCCTTTACTTTTCTCCCTTTACCCATTTTTGGCCAAGAATTCTGTATACTGCAGCACTGGCCTTTTGACATCTTCCAGAAGTTCTTTGATGTCGCAAAGTCCGTTACAAAAAGAGATTTTTAATGTTTCTATTACTGTTTTAATGATTCATGTGTAGCAGACCTACTGTACCATTTTGTTAGCCTCTTCCATTTGTTTATCTTGCCTATTTTTTCTTGTCCTGAACTGTAAATGTCTGAAGAAAATGAATGTTCTTCTGTGCTGTACTCATCAAGAGTCAAAAGAGTTGTGGGTTGTTCCCTGTGTGACTGTGCACCCGAAGTACTAAAAGATGCCCATGTTGAAGATTTTCTGTGACCCATATGGAAGACACCTGGTTGTTTCAGAAGCTGCTATTAGAAGGACAGCTGTACTACACTGTGGGAATGACTCATTCCATCCGGAAAATTCTTAAAAGGATAATCACAGCTGATCTGCCACCAGCTTTAAAACTTGAAAAAAAAGGAGCTTGAAACCCTACAAGAAAACTCACACAAAGTGCTCTGATTTCTACTGGAGGAGGAGATCTTGCAGTGCTATATTTACACTTCAAGTAAGTGTTAAGATTAAAACAGTTTAATAATTGAAATAAAATACAATATAATACCTGTACTAAAGATGATAGTAGTAGTAGTAGTAGTAGTAGTAGTAGTAGTAGTAGTAGTAGTAAAGAAAAAGAGAGAGAAAGAGGAATAAAACTTAAGAGACAAAAGTGATGCACAATACAATGCTCACCACCTGCTGACTGACACCCAGACTATTCCCATGCCACAGAATCACAGAATCAGCTAGGTTGGAAAAGATCTTTGGGATCATCAAGTGCAACTTATGACCTAAACCCCCTTATCAACTAAACAATCACACTGAGTGTCACATCCATTCCTTTTTTTAAACACCTCCAGGGACTGTGACTCTACCACCTCCCTGGGCAGCCCATTCCAGTGCTTAACCATGCTTTCTGTAGAGAATTATTATTAAACGTCTAGCCTAAATTTCACCTAGCGCAGTTTAAGGCTGCTGATTTTAAGATTAGTAGCTCCTGGCCAACTCCCCACAGTTTAAATACTGGGTAAAACATTTTATGGTATGGAATATCTGTCTGGCCAGCTCAGATCAGGTGTGCTGGTTATGCTCCTTCCCAGCTTCTTATGCTCAGTGTCAAAGCAGGGGACACTAAAATTCCTTAATTTAGGTAAGCAATACTTACCAATGACTAAAACTTTATTAACACTATTGTCATACTAAATCCACAACACAGCACTGTATCAGCTATTAGGAAGAAAATTAACTCAATCCCAGCCAAAACAAGACCACACTTCCTGGTGTAGCAATGCACATGCACGCCTCCCAGATGACTAAGTGACCTTAAAAATTTTGCTTGTTTCAAGGAGTTCTCACCAAATATGTTTGTGATTAAAAAATTACAAAACTCACTCAAGTAGGAACTTCAGTGTTAAAGATGCCACAGAGCAAGTGATTCCTCAAGTACTTTTGACGTAAGGAATCTCTATGTCACTGACTAATCCTTGTCATAGAAGAATAGCAATTAGGCCTAAATTTTATTCACAGGTGACAGAGTTAGGAGGAATTAAAACATCTTTATTTCCTTTGTTATAGTAGGAAAACCAGAAAAATCTAGAAGTACAAAGTTCAGTAGCTTTCCTGGTTTTCCACTGTGCCTAATCAGAATGAGCTCCTCTTTTTAAATTTTGCTGGTTTTAGTGACTTGCTCTATAGTTGGACTTCACATGTGGCATCGTATAATGTTACTTCGTGCCAACTCTGCAGCAGAGGTAGCGTTCATTCCTGTCCCTCAGGGACCGCATCAGCTGTGCAGAGGCTTCTCAGGCTCAAGCACAGTCCCATGAGATTTGCTTAGCTGATAAATCACTGTATTTGGCAGTGATTTAAACTAAAACCCTTGCACTGAAGCAGGGTCCTAACACTAAGACAGTAACGCACTGTTCAGGGAGCGCACAGGCAGCCCGTTCTGCCACTGCTGAACTGCCAGGTGCTTGTGCAAAGGATTGCAACCTGCTGGAGTTGCAGCCCCGACCTGTTTGCACTCAGAGCTATAGACTCAGTTTCACAAACTCTAATTTTAGCCTGTTTTTGGACAGTTTTATTACAGCTTAGCTACAAATTGCACACATGTGCAGTATTTATTAAATACCAGACATGCTGAATGATCAGCTGTAGCCTTAGCAGATGAAGTTAACAACATTACTTTAAATAAACTTCCTGTGTCATGGAGTTGGTACTGCTGTTTAAATTTTTCAGTGAATATGCGCTTTGTATTGCTATTTCAATTCAGATATTGAAAAAATCCTTGTACATTCAGGGAGAAATATTATATAGATTTTACCAAATAGAAAACTGAATCAATTCACTCCATAGTTGATTAAATCTTTCTCATTTTTTCAGTGTGTTTTATTGTATCAAATTATCCTTGTCTTATCAACTTTAATACAAATTCTGGAGAAGGTACATATAAATTGAAGTGCTTTGCGGTATCACACAAAATATGACATGAATGTGAACAACAGGTTTGTCATCTGTATATTTTTCTACAAATGATTTCATTCTTTTACTCTCATGAGACTTTGAAAAGGGTTTTAGGAAGTTCCTTAGATATTGAATATTGTTTTCATAAATAGCCACAAATAAGCATGAAAAAGCAGTTCTAAGCCACAAGAACCAGCTTTGGATTCAAAATGTAGCTTGAGCACACTGAGAGCTTAAATTTTTGTGTGGCTTCTAGACAGACTTGTTGAAAGATAAGATTTAGCTTGCTTTAGATCTAAACATGTGACACTTTGCTAGGCATTCCAAATTCGATTTTGGAAGATTTAGTACATTTAGTTCTTTGAAATATCAACTGCTCCAAAAGAAAAAGATAAGATTTTAAGGCCAGATGTTAAAATTTTGATGTATTAAGTATGAGTAAATTCATACCTGTACACTGAAATTAGGCATTTAAATTATTCCAGTTGCAAGTTGATTCAAGAATTCTTATCCCACCTTTCATAACTCAAATTTTGAAAATCCTAAAGTTATTCCTACCCCTGACATTCACAGCCCAAAATACTTTATTAACCAAATTTAAATAGTAATCCATTTCTCAAAGACCCTGTTCTGTTCAGGTACAACTACACAATCAAATGAAGATATGGCTGTAATATGTGGTAGTTTTTCCACACCAGCCTTATAGAACAAGCACTGATAACAATAACAGTCATGGCACCAGGGCAGTCTTAGTGTGCGCTATCAGAAAAGAAGCTCTCCAGAGACCCTTAGTTAAATTAAAAGCAGTACACTAGGATATAGTACAGCTGCACTTTAATAGGCAGGCATATCTTTACTTTCTCATCAAAACCACCAAGAAGGTTAGGAGCACAAATCTTTATTGACCACCAGTAAAATTTGTTATACTATCTCATTGAGGCACTTCATAAGTCTTCCTCCAACTTATCTTTGCAGGTCATACATACCATAAATATTGTTCTTATGTCCATCTATCAATCAATCAATCAGAAAATGAGGTTGTTTGAGCTAATGATGAACTAACGATACACTAATGGTTCTCTCTGGCACAATACAGCATCAGCTTTGCAAAAATAATTGTTCTTCTCTTGGTCTGAATTTGTTAAGTAGGTAAAACATACTGCATGATATCATGTTCTAAGAAAATACTATTAACTACTTCTGTATTGATAGAGGTGGTTGTTAACAATAATCATCTGCAATCATCTTTCTTGCTGCATTTTATTCTTCTGCTATAAGAGCCAGTAAATAAGTGTGTGGCATTAACAGCAGTCCAGCAGTTAGTGTGGATCTCTGCTGTTACACATTATAGTACATAGCCATTGTTTTTTATTCTAAAGGAAGATTGGATCTGTATGTATGCATACAGACATGTAATTTCATAATAACTTCTCTAAACCAGCCTGGCTTGCCTTCTTTTACTTACATATTCTTTATGGCCCCGAGTTCTGTTTTGTGCTAGTTCAAGATCTAATAATAGTATGTTAATTTCTCTTCCTTCTGAAGACATGCAACAGCTTGCAAAGCCTGACATAAAATCATTTATTTTAAAAACACTCAGATACTGCTGATCTAAGGTTCAGAGAGGTTGAGTGACATACCTGCAGGAATCCTTTGTTGCAAAGGAATAGTAATGTAGAAGATCATAACAAAAGCAGTATTTTGATCCTTAAAAAATATCTCTAGGAAGAAGACATAGGCTGCAGACATGCAGACTAATTCTTAGAGGAACTAGAAAGTAACATATTACACTACACACCTAAATGAAATAGGATTTCACATTCCATTTAAGACCTGATGGTTTTGTCTAGAACATGCAGAAAAATCAATCTGAATTAACTTTTAAAATAGATTGGCTAAACCACTTTAAGTTTCTGTGTGGCCAACTCTCATTTAGAATGTATTAATTTACTTTGGAAGTAAATGTAGTTAGATTGAATTAGGGCCACTTTAATTTTGAATGAGAATGTGCACATAATGCAGTTAAAGTAATCACAACTTTAAATTCACACCTTTAGTTAATTTGTATTAGTTTTCTTGAGTGTTCCCAGACATAAAAACTCTAAATCTCACTGAAGTCAATAAACATTTCTTCAGATGTGCATTGTTACGTATCCAGATAGAACAGAGCAAGCAAGTCAGCCTAAAGGAACATGTCCTGACAGCCAATAATGCTCCAGACACAAGGTGAAGGTAGAGTTTTCTATCTAGTAAAAACTGTGGTAAAAGCAACTGTGTCTTGTGAGTGGTATGATCCAGTACGTGAATGCTAAAACCACTTAAAGTCACCTACTGCCAACACTGCATTATAGCTGCGATAGCCAGATTTTTGATAGGGGAATAATGTTATCAAAATTGACTGAAGTGGCTTGCTCCCCCTTGTCAGGCAACATCACCTATGACAACTGAGAGGCATTTAATGAACCATGAGTGTTGGTTGCACATGCCAAATTTCCTTCTCTCCCTTGCAAACCGCAGGTCTTAATGACCTGGTTTGCTGTAGACCTGATGGCCACCCGCTGCCAGCCGTGTCTGTGCACTGTAAAGCTTTCTTCTTTCAGGAGCTTTCAGGAAAAGTCTGAAAGAGCATTTATGTGAGCTACTGAAAAAGCAGCGTGAGATATGAAGGAAGAAGACATGGGCAATGCAGTCTCTAATAGGTCCCATCTTTACTCTTACAGTGCAGATTAACGCTTACATGACAACAATCCACGTGCCAAGTGAACGACAGGATCTCTGCCCAGAATCTCTGTTCAGAGGTAACAAAACACAAGGGCTGCACGACTGAGAAATGCCAAGGTATGAACATGAAGCAAATCACTTGGCAAATCACTGCATATGGATAACAGACTTCTGAGAACTGAGAGAAACCAGATGTCTGGCCACCAGGGCTTGGTTGATTGAAATTCGATTTTACGCTTGCAAATTGAAAATATGGTAACACTGAATCTCAAAGATAAAAATTAAAACTGGATGGCTTGCAGTGAATTTAACTATATTTGCTATTTCAATGAGAGGAAAAGTTACCAAAATACTGTTAAAAACCAGTGCAAACAGTTGCAAACAGTGCTATCACACATTTTTTTCAAAAGAAGCTGAAGGTATAAGCAATTCTCATTAAAATATTTTTTAGCAGAGCTAATCTGCTTCATTTTCACTTCATTTTACTTTCAAAGGTAATCCTTTAAAAAGTTGCATGGAAATAGTCAAACTAAATTCTTCTTTCCAACAGATGCATCAGATTTTATATGAGGAGAGATTTTTTAAACTGTATTAGCTTCTGTCCTAACCTTGCATAATATGAAACTTAAATTCTAACATTTATAATTTTAACACACACAAACCACCTGACAATTTCAACTTAACATAAAACTGCACCTTCAGTTAAATGAAAATTTATAGCAGGTTATCATATTAATAAAACATAACCTTCTAAATCCACACTTGGATGTTTAAATCTAAACCAGTCTTCTTTTAGAAGATCAACATTATTATATTTGTAAATAAAAACTCAAGATGCTTCATATCCATGGGCCTATGGATAATTTGTTTTAAGTACATCAAGCTTGCTGATACACATAAGTTGTTAGTGAGAGTAAAGAAAGAAAATATAGCTGGTAGAAAGAAGAGTGTATATATAGAATGCAATGCATGACAGACTACATTTTTTGCTCTTATTGTCAAATTTTTTCATTTCCACAAAGGTGTAATTTTAATTATGCTTGGATACTAACCAATTTCAAGCCAATAACAAATTTCTCTCAGCAGCAAGAAACATATTAGGGAGACGGATTGCAGGCTGCTTGCTCTTGTTGAGTGTTTCAAGTCTGTGTCCTATTTTATAGCTCTAGCCTGCTTAAAAGTGTCTAATAAGTCATCAGAAGTTTTATGTGTATAGGAGTATGAGCTCCAGGCAGCACTGAGACCATGGCATCCTTTCACAGGTGTGCCTCCCACTCTCTTCCATGAAAGCTGGCCAATAGGATTATCCTCCTGGTTTTCAGTTCAGCAGTGGAAATGAAATACATTATTATAAAGATTTCCCCTGATTTGACTAAATGTTTATACCAATGTCTTCTTGTGAGCAGTTTATCAAAAGAAAATGTTCAGCAATCTTTAAATTCAAAACCTGCATCTCAAGGTGGAGGAAACTTTATGTACTCCAGGGCAAATCATAATGAAAATTCGAGGTTTAGAAACATCATTTTAATGGCAAAATACTTATTTTATCCTTCCCTATTTCATTTAAGCCATAGGCTTTCTATTATGATTATTTATGGTTATCATTTTGGCTCCTCTGAGCAGCAATGTCTTGGCTTACTTGTCTTCTCTTCTCAGGATGAAAAATGAAGTTTGAAAGAATGTTCATTACCTTCACGGCATGTGTTGACTGCACTGATTCTTCATCTGCCAAACTGCATATGCTGGCTTCTGGCTCATCTGGGGACCTCTGTAACCAAAAGTAATTGATCAAATTAATTCTAATATAATCCCACACAGACCCTGCTACCACCAGAGCTTGTTAACCTTATATGCAAACTGTTTATTTAAACTATCTGGATGACATCATAAAAGCTACCTTCAATACATCAAAAAAGTATGAATTTAAAGCCCATTTTACCATTTTTTTGAAGGTAGGACTTTTGTGATGCTAAATTTTCTCTAAAAAAACAGAATTTGGAACCTCAGCACTTACAAAATTAATTTCAATTCAGTTGGCCCTTCTTCCAAAATATTTGGATTTCCCCCCTATTCTTTAACCACAACTTTCAAATGATCAAATTTATAACAGTAGCTTTGTACACAGTGTGAAGTAGCAGTTGAAGGATTTGAGAAGCAATTTTCTGAACTGTGCACTCCCTTTCATATCATATAATTGCAGAATAGCCTGGGCTGAAAAACACCTGGAAGATCATCTAGTTCCAACCCTGGTGCCATGAGCAGGATGGTGATTCTCATTCTTGGATTTTGTGGACTTTTATACCTAGGTAAACTCCCTGATAGATCTATATCACACTTTACAAACCCCAGTCCACCTATTACCTCCCAACAGCAGCTAAAATTTCTGGTTATGCAAAACATTAAAGCAGTTACAATAAGCACCTCTGCAATTGTTTGCACCACCCTGTGTATTTCCTACTTTCATGCTGACTGCTGGAGGTAGGGTGCTGTTGACACCAGTAATAAATGGTGTGCAACGACCTGGCATAATGTGTGAAAGACAAAATATGTCTGAACACTCTGTCACTGCACAACATATAATTCAGTATAAGAGTAACTATTCATAAACAATCAGAAATGCCAAGGGTGCCTAAGACAACAGAAAATTATTCTCATAACAAAACAAGAGTAAAGACATAAGAGTGCACATGACTGGTAGTGATTTATAGGTACAGAATGTCCCCCACTGCTTTGAGATCCCAGCTTCAACTAGATACAGCATTGTGAATTAGAGGTAGCACAGCAGTCTCAGCTTCAAGATTTGCTATAATTTATCACTTTAGCCAAAGCAGTTAGCGATCATGAAGTCATATATATGTATATTGGAAAACAAGTCTGAAAAGCAAGTTTAAAATGTCATAAATGTATTAAGATTATCAACAAAATATAAGGTAGTATCTCTCAATCATTTAACTTCATCACTAGTGCTTAGTGGGATAGCAGCTAAGACCTGTTAGATCTCAGAGTACCACCTCAGGGTAAATGTTTAAAGCTTACTAAACATGGCTTCTGAATGGGCAGAGTGAAGACTATCCATGAGAGCATTCCTAGGAGAATAATAAATTACATCCCTGTCCTGTGATTATTCTTCCACTTAAAAAGCGAAATTGTCTTTTGCAGGTAAGCCAGGCTCATTCTCATAGTCTTTCACGAAAGCTTTTTAAATTCTATTCACTTTAGACTAGTAGATAGTTTTCCCAAAACACCACACTTGTAGCAGAAAAGATATAACGCTTGTTTAAAATTCAATTCTTGTAGAATTGTTCAATGCTATATACCACAATCGGTATCTGCTTAGGGCTAAATGAAAACTTTTCAGTTTAAGATATTTTCTGAAAGCAAATACTGAGATACAGCCTTTTTACAAAAACATAATTTCTTTTTCAGATTTAGGATAAATCTTACAGTGAGAATGAGAGAGAAAATTCTGAAACTATGCTTCTTGTCTGGGACATAGGAACCCCAGTTCAAGTCCACAGTCAACTTTATTTCCCTTACAGTAACTTAGGAGCACAGTTCTACCCTTTTAACAGCAAAGGAAGGTAATGTAATGGTTGAAAAAAAAATATTATTCACTAAAAAATTAAAAACATGCGCATTTCTTGTAATTCATGCAAATAGCGGCACAGAGAATAAGATGCCAGGCAATAATAATATGCACAATGCTCTGGCCAATTATTGAGGATATCAGGATGTGATATGTGAGGTATGGCAGTTGTTTTTATCTTTCATTAAGCAAATATCACCTATGGAGAGATATGGCTCCATTTCACATACCAAAATTCCCAAATCTGTTTTTTGTGCTGGAGTTCTACTCTGTTTGGTTTTGGTTGTTTTCCTTATTGGTTTGACTTTTGTAATAAAAATTAATATGTTCTTCCCACAGACCTTCCTCCAAGTACAGACATTCACAGTAGTCCATTGACCCTTTAGACTGCTGCTCAGAGTCAAATTCTCTAATATCTTAAAAACAATACTTAGTTATTGACAACCATAGTAGGTTGCCTTCTCCAAGCCCCTAGTAATTACTAAAAATCCTCATTCAATACCTTAAGAGAGAAATGTAACAGCCTCTCCTCATGAACAGTGCCAGTTAGTTAGAAGAATTTGAAAAATATATCTCTCAAGTGCAAAGCTGTGTGTAGGAACTGCGGCTTCCACCTTGGTGATCCATACAGGGGTCCCCATGACAGCAGGGGCAAACCAGGCTGATGTGGAGAGCATGGAGCCCACCATAACATACTAGCCTGCAGGAGAAGCAAATCCAAGTGTTTTCAGTCTTACAAAGTCAACAGGTCATTCTATCTATTTTTCAGCTGAGCACACGCACAGGCTGGCAAAGTTTCCTACTCTCCCAATTTTTCTTGATTTCTTTCCACACAGCCCGTAATTTTATATTGGTCTTCTATAAACAGTTTGGGATAGATACAGGCACTTTCTGTATATAGCTAGTGATTTTTCAATGCTTTGTGTGTGTATGAATTCCTCTTGCTTTTTAAATTTTGAAAGGGTAACTAATCCCAACAGAAATATTACTGCAATAAAAAAACTCAGAAGATTATATTTATTGGCACATCAGTTTCAAGCCCTTGATGGATTAATCAAGAAAATTTTTGCAAGAACTGTAAGAAACAAGGGAAGAGGATTACATTTTAATTTTTCTTTAGAAAACAGAAGCAGTATAGACTACGTTTTTGGAAAGTGCCACTGGTTTGTGCATCATTGCAGTTAATAACTTATTCTAGGTATTAAATCTGTCACATTCCTTTGACTTAGAATAGAATTGAAGAATTTACAGGCAGAGACCCAAATCTGACCTAGCAATTTGAAAGAATAACAGAGATATGAATCCAATTTTTCTCTGTCCAAAAACTGACACACATACCTTGTATCAGAGAAACATCTGAACAACTCATATTTAATATCAGACTGAAATTATTACAAAAATGAGAGCATGAGGATTATTAAACACTCATTTGCTGAAGAGACTTCACTCCCAAAAAGACATCACCAACAGACTGTAGTTGATAATGTTAAAAAATTCTTCAAAGGACAATAAATTTGGCCTGCTCTTATTTCCCACATTCCATGCACTCATATTTAAAAAATATGCTTTCTTTTTGGACTTTGTGTAAAAAAAACCCTAATATACTCATCTTTTGCCGATATCTTTGTAGCAGCATTGTAGCAGCGTTATCAATGCTACACTAGTAATATCCAAAGGATTAGTCACCAGTTTGGTTTGGAGTTTTTAATACAATAGGATTGTGTGAGAAGAAAGGGTGAGAATACAACTTTGAAAATCTCATTTTGCAGTGTTTTTTTCAAAAAAGTACAGAACATCTTGTCTTCTGCTGAGTTGTACTGCATTTTACATTTGCAGCAATGACTATAAGACACTGAGAACCAATGTCTTCTCTTGAACATGTTAGAACAGCAGTCCAGGGATGGATGATTTTCACATTACCAAGTAAACGTAAAATTATATGTGTGTGAAGTGGCACTGAAGCAGGGAAATACCCTACCAAACACTTATGGTCACTGGGGACCTTATGCTTGAGCAAGCAGGAAGACAAGGAATCAGAGCAGTGTGACAAAGGTGTACATTTTTGAGCCAGCAAGGCCCGGAAGGCCTTTGAAGGCATGAACACACTTTCCAACTTTTTCCCAGGTAAGATTTGCTCTTCAAGAGGCTGGAAATGTTCTTGCAAAAATCCCAGAAAATTCACAGAGTCAGGCCCTCACCTCTTCCCAAAAACAGCAGCAGGAGATAGGGCTGTGGCAGTAGCTGGGAACATCTCCTCCCACTGCATACTTGTGGGGTAGGTCCCAGCGTTATCTCATCCCCGGGGCCATCCACGCTATCCATCAGCTCTTATCTTCCTGTAGGCCCAGCACTGCCTCACGCCCCTGCTGATGCCTCCGGGGGTCCAGGCTGGCAGTGCTCTTTGGGGTAGGGGGAAGGGGGGCTGGGGCTGCTCCCTCTGGTCCCATCCCCATGTCCTGAGCCAGCTGAAATGTCAGTGCATGGGTATAGGACAAGGTTGCCTGAAAAGGGACAGGAGCTGAGGAGTTTGACATATTTCAATGACATTTAGTTTCCATTTCTTTGAGGCTCAGATGGACGTATCTAATCTCTCAGGACGTCTGCACATTTTCCCCCAGCAGCCAAAAGCTTGCGGGCTAGTGCATCACCTCATGTCAGAGCAGGGATGTTAAAAGCACTGAGGATGCCAGCCTTCTCATTGTCTTCATGGGCTGATATTATGGTATCTCTCCATAAGAGCTTCACTGTGGCACTGAGGATGGAGTAATTTGCTCTTCAGGCATTCACACTGCTCAACAGAGAGAAAACATGAAAAGTTCTTGATATTTCTCACACAGTGAGCAAAAATGCAGAAAGGAGTATGGTTGAAATCCTTAGATGGGCAGCTCATAGATTACATGAAAGCAGGAAGATGGTTTACTAACTAAATAACTTTTTTGATTTCCAGACAAGGAAAAGGAAAAGGGAAAGGGAAGAACAGCCAAAACAAAAGTCAGGGCTACACAAAACAGTGTAAAGTGGAAAAAGAATGATTTTACTCCCTGTGGCTGGCAGCAAGATATTTCAGCTGCCAGGTATGACTGCAAGAGAAGTTGAGTGTCAGATCTCAAGTATATGTACGCAGCAGAAAAATTATTTGGTTTTGAACTGATTAGTCTTTATGTACGTACAGTGAAAAAAAGATAACACTTTACATTTTGAGAGTTCTGGTGAAATTTCAGAGTGAAATATTTACAGAAAAATGAGCCCTTAAGAGTGTACACAATTTTTCATGACTGCTAAATTGTAAAATAGAAAAGAACAGAACAGAATAGAATAGAATATGTGATATAAATAATAACATTATAGTATTTTATAATTGACTTACTTTTTCAGTATAGTAGCTCATTCTTTTCATAGACTCCTCTATGGGATTCCTGATTTGGTCAGTGAGGGAAACTGAAACCACTTAAATCAGAGCTTCCTGGTGCACAGGTCCTGAAAAACATTTTTGAGGTCAAAAGATGATACTACCATTGGACATACCCATGGAATTAAATCACAGTGATTTACTGACTTTAGAGACTTTACTGAAGGGAAGAAATTTAGTATTTTCCAGTGCTAGCTCATCATGTTCATTACCAGTTTGTTTCGCGAGGAAATGCCAATGCTGTAAGAAGGGATTTGAGGCATTCCTGACTCCATGAGCAAGAACAGTATATCGTCTTCATTTTACAAATTGGTAGTAATGGATGCTGCTGGCTTGCTCTCCAGTCTGTTTATTCGTCATGCACAGGACATACAGGCTTGCCTACCTGCCCTGGTCTCCTGAGTGGATCGTGTGCCTCTTCATATCTGGGCTACACCAGCTGCCTGTCACTTTTGTGCCAAAGTGGTCCAGCCCACGCACTTCTCTCTGTAGCACGGCTATTCACTGTCTGATTTTGGAGAGTGTGTGGGAAATCGGTCAGTGCCAATACAGGGACCAGAGGCAAGGTGTTTTGAGCCCCCCTCCCAAGTCTGAATTTTCTTGTTTACAAGGATTAGATGTTTATCCAGAATTATGTGCTCTCTGCTGCAAGTAAAGCAAAGATCCTCTAATGTAAACCATTGCCTAAGTGTTGAAAACTTAAAAGGAGTATAATAATAATAATAATTTATCTTGTCATCTAATTGAGTCCAATTATTGCATAATAATAATAATAATTTATCTTGTCATCTAATTGAGTCCAATTATTGCTAAAAGTATCTCACATGCCATTAAAAACTACTTTCAAAATCACTGTGTTTTCCCAATAGGATTCACTTGATTTTTAAAGTCCTGGTTTAGAATATTCCCTTGAAGACATGAAATTTTCTTTCTCTTTTCTGTATTTAATGATACGCTTGTCCAAAAAAAAAAAAGCAAACTTGAATTTTCAAATGAGGGCTTTGTGTTATATCTTCCTTCCATTTAAGAAACAGAAGTAATTCCTGAGAGCTGCATATGAATTTAATTTTTAAAAAAATAAATAGGAAAGCTCAGTAAAGGAAAAGTGCAGCTTTGAATTATCAGCTTACTTTATAAGTGAGAGAAAAAATTAAGAATCTGTCAGAGGACTATACTATGTAGTAATACTGGGAAGTTTACATGACACAATGCCAGAAAACACAGATGTTGAGAATAATAAAACCCACTGTGGAGTAAAATTGTTCAACAGTTATTTTTCTAAGGAGAAGACAGGAAGTGGTTGAAAGCAACATAATATTAGTAATTTGAAGGTGATAGTTTTTGTGCCCAACGCATTGTTCTATACAGGCAAAGGAATATTTTATGCAGACAATATGAAGCAGTTTTATGCAGCAGTTCAGTGCTTCAGCACTGAAATTGCATGCAAGAACACAAACACAGAGAAAACCTGTAGACTTTTGACACTTGGAAGACAGGCTGAGATTTGTGTCATGTGGGATTAGACTGGTCCAAGACTGAAGCACGAAATATCTTAACACAGAGTACCCGTTGAAAGAGGACGATGCTTGGCTGATGCAGCAGCTGCACTAGAGCCATTTTTTGCAAATAGCACACTGAGGAAATCTTGAGGAAATCTCTTGGCTAAGAAAAGAGCAATGCTAATACTCTTTCCTTTCGCTGACACAATCCTTATGAGAAGCTGTTCCACCAGTCCCCAAAAGGAACAGGTGTGCAGCCCGCGCCTTATTAGAAACAATGTGTTTCCCCAAATTGGCAGGGCTAATGAGAACATATAACAGTAAATTCATTTATGAAAACATTTAAGAGCAAGAGACAGGAAGAACAAGGAGTGTCACTGCCAGTATGCTATGAAAAAGCCTGAGCTGGGAGAAACCTGTTTAATCTTTTTTAATCACTTCCAGAGCTGTGCTTGAGAGAGAAACAGATTTAGATGAAGAATATTTTCAAAATGAGTTAAGAAAAGACTGATGACAATCTGATATACTTTTATTTGTGGACTTATTGATAACATACTCGTAATGGAATAAAAAAGTAGAAATAACTCCATTGTATGCAGCTTAGGTTGATCCGTGTCTAATCACTAGGATATTTTTTGTCCTTATTGTTTGAATTATTCTCTGCTACAGATGTTTTTTGGAATTTGTAAACAAGTACCCTAGACTGGAGGGATCTTTCTGAATTTCACTTTTCTTTGCAAATATGTGTTAAATGTATTGCTAGGATTACTTGTGTTGCAATTACAGTCTATGATCAGAGGCAACTCTTTCCAAAGATACAAGAAAGGGTTGTGGAGTGATGAGCCAGCTCCATAATGCCTTTCAGTCTGTAAATAGAAGAGAGATAGGTTTTGCAGGAGAAAATATTGAAAGACAGCCAGATGGCAAAGAGGTCTCAGTTAGGACTTTTCCAGCATTTAGGGTAATGGACTCAGAGTAAGGATATAAGGTGTTACAGGGCAACTTACCTTCTCTGCCATCTCCTGTGAATGCCATATGCTGAGGTCAGGACTGCTTAATGAAATGCATTGTCTGCATAGGTGTCTATTACTGAATAATGTTTTTATGGAATGCTATATACAAGATTTACCACAAGAGAAAGAATAATTATTTGATGCAACAGAAAGCTCAAGCAGCAATTTGCCTTTTGACATTGCAGACTGGCCAGATCTTCGAAATAAGACTGTGCCAAACTTAACCTCATCCTGGTTATTAATATTTTGTTATAACAGAATTATGACAGTTATGACACAGGTAAGAATGAAATTATGTCAGAAACAGACAGGAAGCAGGAAATAGAAAATAGAGGATTTATAAAATTCCTGTGTGGTGAGTTTTTGTTTGGTGGTGTTGGTGTTGTTTGTTTGTTAGGGTTTTTTGTTTGATTGGGGTTTTTTTGTTTAGTTCCTGGGTTGGTTGGGAATTTGTATTCTCAGGATTTTAAAAAAGTTAGTTTTTGCTTGGGTTTTGGAAATATTGCCTAAGACTGTTTTTTCTCTACTAAGGATGTTTCTTCTCAAAAGAATACTGGAACAATAAACATGTAAATACTAAAAAAATATGAAAATCTATGTGAGCTATTAAAAAATAAAAAATACTAAAGCTGGTCATTGAGACACTATACTTGTCTGACTGAACTAACCACACAGAATTATAAAAAGTTTGATGCTTCTACTCAGATATTCAGCAGAGTCATTGCTGTCAGAGGAGTGAACAGTATTTTAAGCAGAGAATTCTTGTGAGGAATCCTTAAAAATAAAACCCATGTCATCCCAGTTGCTATGCTGCAAATCTGAGGTTTGTTCTGTGGGTGAAACACGCAATCTTCCTAATATAGATTTTGCTGTGCTCATTTTACCTTTGCAGGAAATGTCTGATGAGCACCCAGCTCCCCCACAGGGGCAGCCAGCATTGCTCTGTGGGACTGCTTGGTGCCCACACTCCTGAGCTCCGGCCTTTCAGGAAGAGAGAAGGGGGCAGGTACCCTCTGTTGCACCCGGGGAGTGCAGGACAACAGCCACTGCCAAGGGGTTTAACACTGGCAGTGAAGAGCACTGGTCTCTGGGCTGTGACAAGCTTTGCAAGGTTGGAATAGGAATGCTAAGCCAGCACCAGCAGGCACTGTCTCCTTGAGCAGGGGAGAAAGAAAGGGTTGGACAGGCACCTGAGAAGTACCAGGTAAGAGTCACTCACCACCAGGAGCATGGATGGGATGTAGGAGCACAGATATAAATAGGAGATAATGCTGATCTAATGCTAGCTTACTCACCAATGACAGTACAAGATCTCCTGGGAAAAGATCCATCTGGGATGAAAAGGAAAGATGTTCACAATTACATCTTCTCGAGAAAAGGATGACAAGATGAGGAAAGCAGTTGCTTTCTAGAGAAGTGCCCCTATTTGGCAGAAAGACTGTCTTTGGGCCCTGAGGCACAGTCTTTTCAGAATGGATGCTGCCATGACTGACAGGAACTTTAAAACAATGAGAAACAGTACCGTGTTGTCCAAACCTATTTTTTATGAAAAACCCTCAGGCATAAAAGCACAGAACAGGAGATTAAAAAGAAGAAGAGAAAGAAGATGATAAGGAAAATGAAGAATACCATGGATAGTAGCAGAAGTCTTGCAGATAAAAGCACCAACTAAAGTGATGGCTATAGTTCATAGAAGAATTTGAGTGTGGCTGAAGAGAAATTACTGAAATGTTTTTATACTGGTGAAAGAAGCTTACATAATATGCTACAAGAACAACCCTACCAGTGCAAGAGACAAAATAACAGAAATAAGAGAAATGGGCTGGGCTGGTAGTCAAGTATTTAAATGGGCCCTCATCTTGGGGAAGAATTAAATAAATAATTATAAAGGCTAGATAAGACAGTGATCTTAGAAAGTTTTACATATTATATCTCAGATTTATGCCCTCCATGGCACCATTTCTTATAATTTCTTTTATCTTTAGGATTGTTTACCAAAATTAAAGCCAAGGTTACAAAAGACTTCTGTAAATACTGCTAGGTATAAATAACTTTCTGAGCTATCTAAGGAGGGTGGTGATACAAGGAAAAATAAATATGACCTGGCAAAAATAGACAGAGACTGGAATTCAGAGGAACATTTCTGTCAGAACTAAAAGGTCTGGAAAGAAGGTTCAGATGTGTAATGGGGGTAAGAAAATGCTGCTTTGGCCAATAACATGAAATCCTATGTAGCCTTTAACATTATTCAACACATAACTCGCCTTAAGCTCATGCAAGGTTTAGGTGTGTTTTTTAAAATAAATTATTTAGTTTCTTTTAATATATTTCAGGTACTTACAATGAAACTGTTGCAACACAGAAAGTGGCAGAAGCATCAAATACCTAGTACAGCTAAATCACCTGTCTTCAGAGAAAATCACAGAAAGAGACAGACAAAATATAATAAGATGCTTCCCTACCAGAAAAAAAATTACCTATTAAAGAGTGGTTTGGGAAAGGGACCGAGCTAATACCACAGGCAGGTAACAATAGAGGAAAAACCTGCTGTGAAGTATTTCATTTTTGTGATTCTTTAACAATTTAAAGAAGAAATGTCACATAATAGAAGTTTGGTTCTCTTTTGGGAGTCATAAATAAAATTGAACTGTAATCAAAGGACAGAAGAAAAAAGACTTGGCAGATATTTAATTCTTATTTATGCTTACTTCCAGAAATTATGACTTGAATGTAAATGTGGAAGGTTGCAGCATGCAATAATTCAAGATCTTATATGTTCTCCTGCTGCACCCTGCCTGATAAGCATTTCCAAAGCCTGCGCTGGCTGATTTAATTTACAGCTTTCTACCTAGTGATTAGAGAAATGTTTGAAAAGGTCTTTGGAAAAAAAAAATGATGAGCTATCCCTAGGATTTGTTACCGTATACCGTTCATCTGTGATCAATACTCTGAAGCTGTCTGGGTCTCCTCCACAGAGAACCTGCACTTCAGCCGGGGGAACTGCCAGAGAGATGGTTTCCTGCAGGCACACAGATAGCTCATTTTCTTCATGCTGGGTGCAGAGGTTTTCAAAGTATAAGGAAAAATTAGGAAAAAAGTACTGTTTCTAGATGAATTGTTAATAAAATATTAACCACAGAATTCTATCAAAAATGATTTAAACTTAAGTAATAAATCCATCCACTTTATTGATATCCATTGTCAGAAGTAGACCCAGGAGCAATAAATATACTGAGGAAATGACAAGCTTTGCAGGGATAAACTGTGAAAAACCAACTGGATTACTCTTGATTTATCTCTAAAATTAGTTTGAATCCTGTAGGTTGCATAGATGACTGGGCTTTAAATTGCCTCCAGGGTATTCCCTTATGCTTTTTACAAAGAGCAGAGAGAGGCAGGGCTGGGAAAAGAACTGAAGCCTGAGGGATCTGCTTTGCCTCCCTGGTCTCAGGACCCAGTATTGTCCCACACTGAAAATAAAGCAGTCTCTGGATCAGCTGCCAGCTGCCAGCTTCCTGAACAGACTTCCACTTCAATCCATACCCAACCCAACAGACCTTTTACAGCTGGAGAACTGTCAGAAGCATTGCATCTGCTGGCATGAGTCTGCGGAAAATTACCATTTTTCTCTGCAAAGCCAGGCATTCCTTGTGGCAGGACGGTGGCAACTCCTGCCCCTTTGTACAAGCACAAGGAATGCATGGAAACTGTGTGGGACAGGAAGCTAGGAGTCTGCATTTTATTTTTCTTCTGATGTCACAGAGCAGTGCTCTTTTTTAAAGAGGTATGCCCTGCATATCTCCTTACTACTTATTACTACTCATCCCTTGGTGGCTGTAGCAAGACACAAGCAAAATTTCCTTTCTAAAGCCAACAACAAACAGGCACATTTGCTTAAGTTCCTTCTCACCTAAGAAATATACTGCCACACTTATGTATTTCATACCTTATAGAGGTCAACTCCTAGACAAAGATGACACCTCTGATGGATCTGGACACTCACTTCAGATAGGTTGTGCTGAAAAAATCCTTTTGCAGTTTTACTTCAAGGTCTACTCCTAGAGTTACTAGGTCTATTCTGGTCAGTGTCTTTGCAATTCCCTCAAGGCAGTTGAACAAATGTGAAAAAAGAGAACCTGGCTTTGGGGTGATTATATTTGCTGAACAGCTGGCAGCCAGCTGGGACCAAAGTGGTATTGTGGTACCTGTCATCAAGAAAGAAGATAGATAGCCCAAAATAAACTTTCTTTTAAAATGCAGAATAAGCCAGCATCTTCTGTGATCAGCAACAAAGGTGCAACGTATAGGTGAAAGTCAGCTTTGCCACCATTCACGGCGATTCAGTGCATCTTGCCCACTCCCATAAATTCAGAATATGTTGTGCAGTCCCTAGTTCTTCCTCTTTTCTTGGTCCATACTATACTGTCCTTATTCCAGTACATGCATCCATGTCGTAGGATCCTTGGAAGTTAATGTCATGAAGAAACTGCTATGTGACATCTTTTTCTCTGAGGCCACATTTCACCTCTGAACTCACAAATGGTGAATACCATGGTCAGGTTTAGAAAACAGTTCATATTGGTTTAATTTAGATTTTGCAATGACACTGTTACCATACATCAAAAGTTGAAATTTTTGCAGAATGAGACGTGAGAAGAATAAGATTTGCAGCATCTAGGGAACTTGGCTATAGGGTACATCTTTACTTCACATGAAAATGTCTATATTCTTTTGGAATAGAGCAATAATTATGCTTCTTCACAGAACTGCAGGCACTGCTGTTACCTGTTGCACCCCCAGAGAGTACAAAATGATCTCTTTTCAATGGCCACTGAACTGCTCCCACACCATTGATTTAGAACTCAAGAACGACAGCGACCATGAGGAGAGTTCCTTTAGCTCATACTTGGGAAAGACATAAATTCCTTCAGGTGATCCTCATTCAGATAAACAGCATGACTACAGGCAGACAAAGCAATGCTATGCAGGATTTTGTGCTGGCTAGCATTAAATCTTGGGACTGAGTGTTTAAGAGATTAACCTTAACACATAAGAATTTACTGTGAGATTATATGGGCATCTGAATAAATAAGCTATCTGTGTCCTATTCCAGCCTCTCACTGGATAAAGTCACTACTTTCTGCACACAGAACTGCAATAGAGTTTAATCATCCTAATGGACAGAACCAGAATATACGTGTGAGTGAAGGAAGGATGCCCTGCAGTGCACAGGGTGGACCATTTAAGCAAATGTAAAGCGAAGAGACAACTTCCCCTGGAAAGGCATTTGGCTCATTTGTGTCTTTTACAACAATTTGTTTTGCTTTTTCTTTTTCATACAGAAGCTAAGGCCATTCTGAGAGGGCAAGTTTCATTCCTTGTAGGATGTGGTGCCTGAATATGAAACAGCTGGTAAGATCTGATTGGTTTACATCATTAGGGTATCTTCAGTATACTGAAACAGTCCCTTTAAAAAAAAACACAAAACCCCAACCACCCAACCAAAGATACTTTTTTATCCTACTGCCCAAGCAGAAAAGGCAGAAAGGCATAGCTAAAATACTAAGAAAAAAAAATCTTCACTGCTCAATCAGAATGATAGGGACTCAGCATTGCAGGATTGCACATACAGAACATGTATGATAATGTTTGTTACTGTGGACATGAGTGAAGGAAAAATAACTCCTAATATTTTAAATTTTACTTGCAATGTCACAGGGAGCAGTTCTGGGACTCATGCATCAACATTCACTGCAGTTTTACTGGGAGGGCAGAACAGAAAAACAAAGAAGAACATAGATTTCAGCTCTTTTGATCACTTTGACCACTGACTGCTGGTGACTTCAATTTCCATATTCATCTCTACAGCAGATATTAGTATTGCTAACTGCTTGAAGAAAAATAGTACTAAATTGTTAGATATGCAATAAATATGTATAAATCAAGCCTGATATGTAAATACCTAAGACTAATCTTTGTACTTAACATTTTCCCATTTTGGTGTTAGTTTTCAAAATAGACCACAATTTAATTATATCCATATGTTATTCTCTACAATCATCAGAGAATCTAGTTTTGAAACCCCTGTATAGTTTGTGTCCTACATATACATGAACTAGTACATTCTTATGTACACACCAAAGCACAGGAGGTAACTTCTCTGGAATGGTTTTAATTTTTAGTACACTAACAACAAAGAAACCCCACAAAAACCAAAATAACCCAACCAACCAAACAACCAACCAAAACAAAATTCTGGCAGAACACAACAGGGAGATATTTCTACATTACTGTGTGTGAATCCAAGCATCTTTAATATTATTCTATGTTCGAATGTTATTCTTTAATGTCTTTCTCAAAATTGGAGACCCATTCTCTAATAATTTTCTTCCTGTATACAAAATGATATCTCTTCTCCTTTGAGGAACTCAGATTATCTACTGACTTCAAATATCCTCCATGCATCACACAATTGCAGAAGAGCAGAGGTTAGAAGAGAACTCCAGAGGACATCTGGTCCAGCTTGCTTGCTCAAGCAGGGCCACTCAGAGCCAATTAACCAGGTTTGGAATTATTTCCAACAATGGAGACTCAACCACCACCTCAGGAAACCTGTGCCAGCTCTTGGTCATACCCAGCAGTAAGTTTTCTTACTGTCAGGGGAAATCTCTGTTTTAGTTTGGGCACATAGCCACAGGTTCTGTCAGTGGGCACCTCTAGAAAGAGCTTGACTCCATCATCATTGCACCTTGCAATGTTTAAATGTTTATATACATTAATTAAATTCCCCTGAGCTGCCTTCCTTTCCCCAGCCTGAACAGTCCCAAGTAGCTCTTCCTCATAGCAGAGATGTTCCAGTCTTTGGTGCATTCTTCAATCAAGGCTTTCAGCATGAGAGCTCAAGACTTTCAGACTGATCATGTTTAAATGGTTCTGTTGGGACAAGTATGAAAGATGAAAAGAGGTTCACACTGGAAAGATATTGGGGACCAAACTAGACTACCTCAATAATTCTGCAAGCTTTGTGCATGCTGGCATTATTTCTGACATCCAAACAATGGGATTTACTATACTTAACCATGATTGAGGATTCAGCTAATTTCCAATGAGCTATTAATGGTATTAATGATCGGTTTTCAATGAAGTGATCCTTTCTTCCTAAAATTAGGGACAAAAATAATGGGATACTAAAAAGACATAATTTCTAAATGACAGTTTTATTTGGGGGAGACAAACATCAATTAGTGAACAAGAGAGCAGACAGAAGAGTGAACCATGGTGCAAGAATGATGTTACCCTGGTATGCAGCATTGTTAGCTGTGGTGACTGCACAGGAATGAAGAATGAAATCCTGTTTATTTACATTTTTTTTCTGCTTGAGAGACAGCCCAAGAAGTAAAATAAAATGAGAGCCTACTCAAATACCTGCTATGTTTCCCCTTAAATTGAATTTCTCATTTTATCAGGAAGCAATACTTGCACTGATGTTAGACAGGCAGCTAAAAGGTCAGCAAGTTCCCTTGGTTGCCTTTTGTCAAGGGTTTTTGACTTGTCTGTGAATAAAGATCTCCCAGGAGGAAGGCAGACCTGGATTTCCTGTCATCTTGAAGACAGCAATGAATTTGAAAATGTTACAAAAAGCATAAGGGACTTGAAGCACACCTTCAAATGCAGTGCTGATGCCAATAGCTTCCCATGTAAACATGCACACCGAGTTGTTTTGGATTTGTTCTGTCAACTTTTTGTTGTGAAACAAATTGTTATACAGCGGCTTACCTTGAATACTGAATGAATCTGATGGTTTTCCATTACTGCATGAAAGCCTAATCGGGGCTACAATCTCTTTGGGTTAGCTGTGGTGCTGGCACAATTCTAACAGAGGTGGCTGAACCACTTTTCTATTTCTGTCATGCTCTCCTGTGGATGTCCCAGCCCATCCTGCTTGCTTACAGCTCTTGATACTCTAAAAGTGCTAAGGGTTGAGAAAGTCTTAACAGGTATCTGAGCAGAAAGAAAAAGCCTTCTCACTCATAAGGAGCATTAATCATTACAGGGAATACGTAGGTTTCTCTCCAGTGGTCACAGCTAGAGTTACAGTTTTTTATCATCTATGGGGACAGATTTCCTGTTCTTGCACTGTTAATAGGGGAAAGTTTCTCAGAATATACTTCAGTTGTTAAAAGCCTCTATTACTATTTTTTGTTCACCTAGCTTAGTTAGCGAAACAGTAATGTCTGTGAACCATATATTTTAACTGCACACATACTGCATGTGGGAAAAAAAGATGCAATAGGGTGAATGATCCTGTATTTTTATGTCCAGAGACCCAGCTTGTTTTCCAGTGTTATATCATGCTGCAAATAGTGTAGAAAACTGTTAACTTAGTTCAGAATTTCTGTGTGATACTAAATTTACAAGTAAGAAAATGAAAACCCTCTGTAATCAGAAAGAGGATTTCTTTCATCCAGTGTTCTCAGGATGCTCAGGAAGTTGTTGCATAATGAGTGCTGGTAAAATTTTCACTCTCTACTCATCTAACTACTTACAGATAATTTCTTACTGAAAACAAATTAGTTCTTTGAAGTAATTGCTATCTTACTGGGTTACTGATATATCCATTATAAGTTGCTATGAAAATAAAAACAAGCAGAAATTAGAGGGTTGTCCACTATGACAAATTACTTACTTCCTGTTTATTTGAGACTCCCTTTTAATTGTTTTCCCTTTGGAAAACTCTGTTTCAGGATAGATTCACAGGAAAAATAGGCTACTCTTTTTGCATAGTTTGTAAGATTTATAGAAGAAAGAAATCTCTAATTTAGACAGGAATTGTGAAAGTTTATCTTAGCTGAGAATCTAATTACTGACATTTAAAAAACTGTACTCTACAGTGGAGAACTTGTTTTCTTTAACGCTACTGTTTATTTAGAGTGATTTCTAAAGTAGCTTGTGACAGTTCTGGGCAAGTCTAGCACACAGAAATGCTGAGACCATGGCAGAATGGGAATAACCAAGAAATAATGTTTACCACTTTCACTTATTTTATAAACACATAGGTGCATAGAGAAATCCATATTAGAGAAACTGTTTTTCACAAAATCTTCAATAGATTTGCAAAAACTCTAGATCAAGGATGCACAAGGTCCTTCCATAATTTTATGAATTAAGATTACTTTTACAAGGGGCAAACCTGGGCCTTCTGGAATTCGTGTTCTCGAAAAACCTTCTTCTACCCCACAGATTATATATAATGTGAGATTATTCTACTACCAATAGCTGTATTGTGTAGATATTTACCTACAGATATTTACCTAGTCCTTGTCTACAGTTAAGGGCTTTTTATGCCTGGAACCTACTTTGCAGTCAGATACAGTTCTAAATGTACAAAAAGGTTGGTACAAGAAGAAATACAGCAGCAGACATTCAAACCAAGTAATTTTATCTCCTCTAGCATTCTGATTCTTTTCTAGAGTTAAATGCTAGTTTAAAGGATATTCACTTAGTGCTCTTTGATTTGTATTGTCTGGTAAGCTACATAGGACTCTAATTCACAGAAATTATGTTGTGCATTTGTTTTTTGGTTATACACAAAATGCAAAGCACAACACATGTTAATGGGTTTCCCATAAGAGAAAAAAACAAAGCAAAACTATGTAAAAGCCACAAAAGTAATTTGGTTTAATTAAATGAGGCCTAACATTTTTATTTCCCTGATGGATGCATTAACTGAATCAATAGGAGTGTAAACACACTAAGGACAGAAGACTACAAATCCAATCACAAAGTCTTTCTTTTCTTTTCTTTTCTTTTCTTTTCTTTTCTTTTCTTTTCTTTTCTTTTCTTTTCTTTTCTTTTCTTTTCTTT
>VZUI01092393.1:0-93475 GCA_013401135.1 Cettia cetti | reverse complement strand
AGATAGATAGATAGATAGATAGATAGATAGATAGATAGATAGATAGATAGATAGATAGATAGATAGATAGATAGATTATTGATTGATTGATTGATAGATGATAGAGCGATGTGAGGTTCCCATCCTGTTTCTTATCTCTACTGGCTGAACATTAATTTATGCCTAGTCAGGTTCTTGCTAAGATATTAAATGTAATTCTGTTCTCTGCTTCAATTCAGGGACTTCGTTCACGTCTGTGATTTAAAGATTCTGTTTCCTTTGGAAAACTGCAGGCCTTTCTCTAGCAAGGGCAATGTCATTCCAGTTTGCCACTGCTTTTAATCTTAATACTCTCTCACACACACATATAAAATGCTAATTTTCATTAGAGTGATGGGTTCTAGGGGTTATGAATATTATATTTTATTTTGAAAACTTGTCTGTAATTCCCATAGAAGCAACAGGATCATCTTAAAGATTCCACAGCATGCTGGCAAATATAATTTCTGCATGAAGTCCTAATCTTTTTGTTTCAGTCAGTCCTGAATATATCTTCATTCTTACAATAATCAAATTTACCGGGCCACAGAGAAGCTGGAGTATGTGCAGCTTAAAATGCTGCAAGAACCAGAAGGGAGAAGATTTGTCAGGAAAAGAGGAGAAGAAAGAAATGCAAATAAATCCCAGTAAAAATATGATAAAATCTTGCAAATTATCAAGTATTCTTGCACACATAGAAGAGCACTATCTTTCAGTCACTGCACAAAGTGCACCACACCTTTAAAAGTGATGCAGAGAAAATCAGAAATCAGAAGTGAATCCAGATCTCTCATCTTCTAGACCACAATACTCCCATTCTTCTACTTGGATTTCTACTTAGATACATAAATGGAATCTATGAGAGTCTCCCAAAGGAAAAGCTGTGATGCATAACGAGGCAGCAAATTATTTAAATACATATATATAACAACCTCTTATCCTGCTAAAACACATTGCTTCAGATAAGGGGACAGAAGTATTATTTTCTCACAATATTGCTTACTATGTCATTCTGAAAGTTGAATAAAAACCCTCCTGCTGCTACTGCTGTAGATAACAGAACCTGTTTTCCAACTCAAAAGACAGACATGTATTTTCCGAACAAAAGGTCCTGAGTGAACTCCCTCCTCTGTGCTGCTTGGGTGCAGCTCTGTTGATCACAATGCTGGTTACAGTAATACAAAACATTATTTTAAAAGCTTTAAGTCTATGGCATATGAAAGACAGAAATCGTTATCACTTGTCACATTCTGAAAAGGGGCATTTTGGGAGCAGTGCAAGTGTTCTGATTTGCACATGCATTGATTTTGCTTAGCACACCCACTCTGCTTACATTGATCTATTACCCTTACCTTTGGAATTCTAAGATGCAGCAATCACAGCCCAAGCTCTTCTGCTGAAGGGATGAGCATACTCACTCACACTCGGGTGCTTTTTTTGCCATCTCCAGAATACTTTTATATCCCCAGCCTTCAAAAAATAGCAGTCCTCTTTGTGTCTGTGTTATACATCCCATGGAGTGCATTTCCAGTTAAGGCGACCAGTCAGAGTTTCCTATTTTAATTTTTTTCATAGCTGTTCAGTACAAGTTCTCTTTGCTCTAGTGCTCTTTCTCAGGAAAAATGGTGAACACAATTGCCTTGCTCCAAGGAGTGAGACTGACCAGAGTTTGTTGTGTGCCCCAACTCTAACATACCCAGAGCAGTTGAGGATCAAAATTGGAGTGACTAAAGACTTTCTGTGAGGTTTTCTGTTGTGATATGCTCACTGAGATTCAGGAACCAAGTGAATATCTGAGACTATACATACTAAATGCTATACTCAGTGATGTTATATAAAGATAAATTATTTGCAAAATCTTAACAAAAGTGGGATTGTGCAGGCATGTTTATGCAGAATTGATAGTGTTTCACTCATTGAATAATTTCATCTGTATTACCAAAAAAAAATTCCAAAAGATATTGAAATTTTTTTTTTTTTTACTTGAATATAGATGAAACTAACAAAACAGAATTTATATTTGGGAATTCTTGACTTTCCAGCTCTTTATTTCTGAGGTCTGACCCCATTGAGTCCACCAACAACCTGCCTAATAAGTTTCTCTGGCCTTTAGCCTTGTTCTTTAGAACGTGTTTGCTAAATCCATCAGGTTAAAACCAAGTGATAACTATCAGTTTTGGACATCTCTAAATCATATATAATCATTAAAGAGTTTTTGTTAAGGAAACATCCCACTCAAAATCCCTGTGACACCAAGTCCTAAGCGAGCTGGATAACCTTCCTAATTCACCCAGCACCTTCCTCCTCATCAGTAACAAATTACAGCCAAACAAAGAAGTACCTGTGCCCAGGTTCTTATGTTTGGGGCCCTGACCAGCACAGCAGCCAACCTAGCAAACCTGGAAGGTGTCCAGAGGGACAGCATCAAGCAATTCTTTGCTTTTCTGTTGTAGCTTGTGCCTTGGAGGGAAACCTGCTGAGGTTTAGACAATGCCAGGTCTTCTAACTGCTAAGGTGGGCATGGGAAACCGTCGGTCTGATTTTCTGTTAGTGGCTGATTCCTTCTTCCTGTGAGAGAATCCATTCCTTTCAAGGATGGTGAATGTAAACAAGTTTTTTATTTTTCATAAACACTTCAGGGTTCTCATAATAACTCTCTCACAGGTGTTGTTTCCATTATTTAACCAATGAAGAGAAGTGTTGTCTTTAATGACCAATCATAAGGCTCTTTAGCGCAGCATGTTATAAAAGGGCTGTGTGAAATTGAAAATAAAGCCTTCTGAATTTTCTACTATCAGGAGTCAAGCTCTTCATTTTGTATCCAGCAGTGACAGGACACAACCTGGCTGGAGAGCATTGCCTCCAGGCAGCACACGAGGGTTGGGAATCAACCAGCCTCTTCACAGAAGTTGGAGCAATACATTGATTAGGAGTTGCAGCTGCTGGCTAAAAATTGAAAGTAGGTGTTCCTGGAAATGTATGTCTATTTTTTTATTTATAAAATTTTATTCCTAAACTACTGATCAGTTCTTTATTCCAAAAGCTGATAAAATCAAACCACTAAGGTTAAAGGCTGGGAACTGAACCTGCCACATAAGCATGAAACAGTGGCAAGGCTCAGAAGAAATATTTGCTTATCTTTTTCCCAAGCTCCACAAAATCACTTTTGTCTTCAAAATGACTGTCCACTGCAATAACATGAGGGATGATTCTCATTGTCTCACAAATATTTTTGTTGGCAGCAGAAACTGAGTCCTGTGCCCCAGCTGTGGCACAAAGGCTCTTAATGAGATCAGCATAACCATATATTCAACAACTGTTCAGGAGGTTTCAGAGAAGCAGCCTTTGAGGTGAGACAGAAGGAAGAAATCCAGGGTAGATAAGAAAAAGAAAACAAAATACATTGTCAAACTCCACAATGTTGGGCTGCTGTCAGCTGGCTCCCATTATTCCCTTGGCCTGATTTTAAAGTGAATCTTCAGCAGAAAAACAAATGTCATTCAGGCATATAGAACCAGATATCTGAGCAGAAGCTTGGTTTCTAATTCTTTCAAACAAGAGAAGGAAAGCTGACACTGCCCAGCCATGGTGCCACACAGGGTCTTAGCTAGAGGATTGTGATAATCTGCCTACAGCATGGTAATGTAAGCTAACTTTGGTATCCATTTAATTGCATAAAGCTCTCACAAGCTCATATAAGCTCTGATTGTTTTGCAAGTGCACTGAATTATGTGTAATTCTGACTGACATTGTAGTCTAAAAATATTTATCTGTGTGCCTGTCAGCTAGTAAAAATTAGATATAAATATTTACGTTGAATTCTTACTGAATTTGGATATTTAAGTTCTATCATGCAGACAAATGCAGTTTGCATACTCAAGTAAAATGATACCAAGCATAGCTTTCAGAAAACTAATTGAACATCTACAGGTAATGCTTCTACAAGTGCATGCTATATGAATAACTTAGTCAGCATATTAAGAAATTAAATTCTTTTAGACTCTACTTTTTTTTTTCTCCTACCTCAAGAGTTATATACGTGACTAGGAAACTCACATCTAGATTCTTTCCCATTAGCCAATGAATATAAATTTCTATTTTGTTCCAGCCAGAGACAGTACCTTAGGAAGATGTGGGATTGAAAGGAAAAACTGTATTGTTCCCTTGCAGGCATGTCACCTCTGCACCAATCAGTTCCTGTCCTTCACCCTCCATGGGTGATATTTAGGTGACTGGATTGAGCCTCATTTCTCTCCTCAGAGACAGAACTTGCAAAATACAGGATCAGCCTGGAGCAGTGTAACCTGTGCCATTTCACTGCCTTCATGGGGTCTCTTTTTTGCTTCAGAAAGAAAGCATATGTGACTCTTCTCATAACAAGCTACTATCTCCTCATACCCAGGTCATTTCCATTTGAAATGGTACTTTGAAAAAGCCAGGCTGAGCCCTTTTCCTACTTCTCAACTTCCCCACCTGCATGAAGAGGAAGAACTCTACATGAAAACCACCCCACTCTGCTCTGAATGACTACAGACATAACACAGAGGAGTTGTAGAAGATCCTGTGGGATGCTACTCTGTCTTTCTCCACTGTGTAAGCAAGAGCATGTCCTGTCCTCGAAGCAACTGGCAGCACTCAATTCCCCTGTTCCCTGCAAAAACAGAGTCTCACCAGCACAGCTTGTTTCCTACCAATACAATTTTCAGTTGCAAGGGTGACTCTCTGCCTTGCCCATCAGTATCTGCTCTAGTTAATCACTACTTCCATCCTAAATAGATTTATGAAAAAAGAGGGAAAGAAAGGGAAAGGGAAGGGAAAGGAACATACTAAATTCCAGTGAAAGTCATGTGGTTTTAATTCTCTAAGTGTACCATGGCTGGTGTTGTTTGGTTTTGTCTATACAATTCTGTGCTCAACACTGCAGATTGCCAGATATGTCTGAATAACTGGCTTGTTCAAAGAAGCTGAATTTAAAAATGGAGCTATCTTTAAACTGACTGTGCAAGGTGAAATGCTAAAATGTAAGAATATATTGTTTCATATCTTCAAAAGCTTTTAAAGTTCCAGCTGATTGTTTGGTGAGTGATGACATTTGCCAAGGGCTGGTTTCAGTCCCAGATTCATGAGATCCACTAAAAATACTTTTATATGTTGAATTCAGGTTGTTTGTTCCTGTTGGTATTGAATTAGTCACCAGAATGTGCTATTCTTCTTTTGGTCCACTGGCACAGGGCTTGGTGATGTCAATATTAATCCAAATGCCCTAGGGCAAGATTAGAGGAACACAGACACATTTCCTTCAGCTGTTTACTTACAAAACAGAAAAACTCAAGGATTTTTATCATCTATCTTCAGCAACAATTCTTGGTGACAGCAGTCAGACAAATTACTCTGCATGTCCAGTGTCACTTTGTACTATTTAGATTTAATACATCAATAAGGCAACTTACTTTGGAACATATATTCAAATTGCAAGCATTTTGATTCAAATATAACTCTGCATTCCAGAGAAACAAATGAGGTATGTAAATAGATGCAGCATGTCTCTGCATACAAAGGTGGATTTTTCCCAGGAGAAATAATGTACTTACTCCCTGCATCCAAAGGAGAGCTCCTGAACATGCAGGTGGATTCATTGCAGTTCACAGTCCTGTTTCTGGAACAATCCCATTGCCCTCTGTGATGATTGAGGCCAAGGTGACACTGTTCAGTTCTTTCTGAGGAGCACTGGCACACTGCCTGCTGTATACAATCTGTAAAGGGGTTTCAGATTTGCAGATTTATTTATTTATTGCCTATCAAGATTACTACAGCCTTGGTTTTAATCTTTGATAGGACTTTTGTCTGTATTAAGGAAAAATGAAAACACAAACCTGATGCTTTTGACCAGGGAGTTGTCAGATATCTCAGGTTTCTTAAGAATCCTACAGTATTTGTTCTGAGGGATTTGTGGGATTTTTGTTCCCCAAACTTTCAGCCTTTGGCCCCACAAGAAGGTACTAGGTGTTAAGTAAAAAAAATTGAAAAGTATGCAACTGAATCTGAAAATTGAAAATTTGAAAAGTGAAACTGTAGCATACCTGAAAGGCTACAAATTCAGATACATGTAAATGTTGACATTAACCACCCTTAAGTACCACTTAAGTTTTTAGATAGTCCTGTGAATCTGGGACTATTGGAATTGAGAGCATGGCATTTGCACTTGTGAAAAGTCTATAGTTTCCTTCACTTTGAAGTCAGTTGGAAACCAAAGATAAGGATTTTCTGTGCGTATTACTGAAGAGATGTTGGGCAAGAATTTGCAAGGTGGCCTCTTCTTTCCATGAAATGCAAAATTAAGATCCCTGAACTGTAGAGAGTGTGAACAGACATCAAGTTTATGTGCTCATTCCCCGTCCTACCCATCTGCATGGACAAATATTTCCTGTTCTGCTCATCCCTGAGAATATCTGGTACCCTTTAAATCCTCCCAGTCCCCTCTGCCTCCCTCAGCTGTATCAGCTTTGTACACCTCAACCTGCAGCACACATACTTATGTTAAAAATAAAAGTATTATCTTCTCTTTTTCTCACAGCAGAAGAAAGAATTTCCCTTTCCCTTTGCTGCATCTTCTCTTGTATTCAAATCTTGGAACACTACAAGGTTTCTCTGGTATATTCACTCCTGCACTGCAGTCTCCTGAACAAGCATATGTAGATGAAGTTAATTTGTGTCTGATGAATTTCACCTGCTAAGTTGTACCAAAACTATATGTTTGAAAGAAAAGGAGATTACAATTTATAAGATCATCTTCTTAGGCAGTCCAAGAAGAAAAAAGGCAACCTCAAAGGAAGCCCAGAACAAACCCAAAAACATTAAAGCAGCACAAATTAATACTAACCATTTGTAGCATACATTTTGGTAATGTGGCATCTAAACCACAAAAAAAGAAAATTGAGATTTACTCATTTATTACTTTAAAAAGTTTTTAAAGTAATTCTAAAGGCTCAAAAATATATAAATAGGGAAAGCAAAATATTCCCTGAGCCTGCCTTACTCTTGTATTGCAGTTTGTACAGACATTTATATATGTACCAAATGTCCACTCATCTCTGCAGTTAAAAAAGATCTTTTGGTAACACAGAGAGGCCCTGAACAAGGCAGTGGGGAAGGCAGGTTGACTATGAACAGACTCCAGTGGCAGCACTCAAATCACTTATTTCAGGATAGCAACTCTTCCACTCAAGTCATGCTCTTCAGGAGAGACCTTGGACACAAGCACAATACACAGCTGTGCATGTGCTAACATTCAGATCAGGTCATATTTTACTTTTGTACATGCCAATAATAAAAAGCTGGATAGTTCAGTTAACAGTAGCTACCTGGGCTAGGAATAGGAGTCTAACTGTATTCCAGATGCAGGATTAATTCTTGAATGAACAATGAGAACATTTGCAGTAGTGAGAATTTGGAAGCATGCAGTATTCCCACTGCCAATTTATAAAAGCATAAACTGTAGCCAAGAGCCAAAAAAGAATCAAAATAAAAGCAGCAGGAGGAAAGAAATTTTTTAGAAATACAAGAGAATGCAATCCTTTCTGAAGAGAATTTTTCCCCTGAATAGAATTAAATTTCCCCGTGGTTCCTCCTTACATACAAGCTGCAATTCCACCTGCAAGTCGGTAGTTCTATGTTTGTGTTTCTCCACCAAAGATGCTAACATTTGTGCCAGCAAGGGCTATACAGAGAGATTCCTAATAGATGACTCCTCCAAGAACACTATATCTAAAACTGCTGAAGTTCAATTTGATTTGGTCAATAAAATGAAAATGAGTCCTCTGACAAACAACTAAATTGATTTGGTGCCTTTTGAGGCTTTTAGGGAAAGTAAACATATCCCTCTTGGATGTCTTCTTCAGAGCCCCTTATGTACCCAGAATTTCTTATGTCATCAATAATAGATGCAGGTAATATGCTGCTTTATCTGTTTTTGTTTTCCACAATTGGCCTATGGATACCTGTCTACAGTAGTAATCTTGATAATCACAGTATTTCACTGTGTGCCTAAAATCAGCTGCTTTTCTTGGAGAAAATAAAATCTCTGCCTTGCCATATGCAGGATTGTTTGACAGAACCTTTCTGTCACTCTGTCCATGGTGAGTTTTATTTAAGATTAGCATCTGGTAAAAGATGATGCAGAGGTTTTACAGCCACAGACCAATGTCAAGGCCTCTGTACCAAAAGTCCAGTTTAGCAAAAAGCTTTTGTCACTATCCCTCAATGCACAGAGATCTGCTATGCAGTTGTGACCTTACTTTTATAAAGACTTATCTAGTGAGTGGTTACAGATAATTTAATTCTGAACTTGCTGTCACATGTGAGCTGACACATACTTATTGTATCAGATCTGCCATCTGCCATCCATATTGTGTCAGCTGAGCATGTGATATCCTTGAGTATGCAGGGGCACACAGACTTTTTGAAGACTCAAATAACTACCCCAGTGGAAATCTTATGGAAAGAAATACTTGGAAAGACTAAATTTCCATGGTTCAGCATTTGTTGTGGGTTTTTTTTCTTCTATTAGGATAAGAAATAATGTGGCTGTCCTTGATCTCAGGCTATCCAGTGTGAGGACAGAGGCTGACCTATTTCCCACCTGACACTGACATTTTGGGCCCAAGTGTAGCTCCTTGCAACAATTTCCTTCCTTACCTTGGCATTACTCTGCACTTCTTCTTGTATTACACCTGCATTTTCATGGTTACCTGATTCAGATGAATTGGGTTTTTTTGACTCACTTGAGGAACTCAGAGTCTTACACAAAGAAAATTATATGGATTTGTCTATATCATTACTGCAAGTCAGAGACTCAGATAGAACAATCCCTACCTCTGCTGCTCTTAGACCCAATGTGTTAATGCACAGGCTGGAGGATCTCTGTCTCCAGCCCATTTAGTCTTAAAAAAATATGCAAGCCAATTTGAGGCAGGCATTTAAAATTTATTTCAATAAATTTAATCCTGTCCTCAAAAGGAAGGCACAAACGTAATTTTGCATTCTAATTTATTTGGATGCATTTGTGTGCTCTTTCTCATCAAATAAATGGTGTCAAACAAGCATCCGTGTAATTTACTTTAGTCACAAACTGCAGCTATTTGCAGTGACTAATATCTTGTTGCCCATCAGCTGGGCTATTACAATGCCAGATATGCTAATTACTTCCTTGAATGTGCAGTACAAAATGTGCTTGGCATGAAACCATTCTTTAGACAAGTAAAGCACGTTGGTTTTCTTTCCTGGCAGTTTAATTGCACTACTGTCAGCTGCATCAGAGCAAACATCTTTTCTTTCCTCATCTTTCATTCTTTGGTCTGTCTTCTTGCAGTGTGCTTGCAATTGCTAAGTAGGTAAAAAAAACCCAACCAAACAAACAAAAACACCCAAGAAAAATAAAAAAAAAATTACAGTTTATAAAGCCACATATGTAGTCTAAATATGTATAAATACAGCTGAGTAACACAGTCTTCAGGAAAAATAAATAAATGAGAAATCATTTAGAATAAGCCAAATTTCCATAAGCATTTTTGCTACATTCGTGCTATGGAGTTTACAAAGGCCATTGACATAAAAGCAAGCACACAACAGAGGCAGTGTTTGATCTGCCTACATCAAGTTGCAGCCACCTGTGTGAAGGCCCTCCAGAGAATTTAAGAACTGCTTTACAAGTGAGTAAGGATGGAAATCAACCGAATGGCTGACTGCTCAGGAGTCACCCAGAAACACCCAAAGGCTGGAGCAGCAATGTGGGTCATGGAAGTACATGGACAAATGTCAAATAGTGGCTGGGGACAGTCATATCAGAAGTTCCTACTTTTTCTAAATACTACAAAACATAGATTCATGCATTTAACTAGCTAGAAATAACTATTTTTTATCATTTTAGATGGTCAGAATAAGAGTTTTGTCTCCAATCAATGCACTTTCAGTATTTATAAAATAGTTGTGCTTTGAAAAAGTTTTTTGCCTCCTCCCTATCTACTCTCCTTCTCCAGATGAAAACAGAAAGTTTTCAGAGTTCAACCTTTCTGCTTTAGAAAACTAAGATCAAGGCCAAATTTTTCATCCACTTTATCTACCCCCAGATGTACCCCTTGTCCCATGTACAAAATACCCAAAAATGCTTTAACTCTTTGTCTGGTCCCACAGCCTCCATCTAAACTCTGTGTGCTGATGTCCTGTGACCATGACAGGGCAACAAGACAGTCTGTCACGGCTTCCTGCTGGAAAAAAATGGTGGTGAGGGGTGAAAAGACAGCTGGGTCTGTATTCTTTTGAAATCCCAACTGAGCATCTGTTGCCAATAAGGTCAACGGAGGCATGAGATGTCAGATATCCAGAGTATGCTGGGTGTTGAAATAGCTTTGAAGGACAGCTATCTCAGATGTAATGCTAAGACAGATCTGACACCTACTCTGTCTTGTTCATGCATACAGAGCCCAAGACAGGCCTTAATATTTATCCCTAAGAAAAAGACTACTTTAAATTATATAATTTTCTTCATTTCATTCTGCCCTATGTTGAGATAGGAAGGATCTCTGAACTTTGTTTCTTAAGAGTATTAGCATTTCTGCAGCCAGACTGAACCCTTTCCAGTGTTGCTCAGATCCTCTGTACAAGCCTGTAGGTGTCTTCTGAAGTGTTTCTTTCTTTGAAGCTTGTGTGTCTTTCAAATACCCCTCCATGCTAGAAGGTTGGTAGTGCACATCTTGCCTCTGGCACATCAAGTTGCCTTCAGGTAGCCAACATCTTAACAGTGCTCTAGCAGTGTAGCATAGCCAGAAAAAAATCCACAAAATGAAGACACTACATAACGCTGTGGTTCAAGGGGGAGAGGAGAAGAATGGTGGGAACTGGCTTTTGTCACTGCTTTCTTATCACATGTTCAGCTGCCATGCCCTGCAAACCACACGGGCAGTGGCCAGTGAGGATTGTATTAGTTCAGAGTAGCTGTGACCACTCAGGTGCAGCAAAAACTCAGTAAATGAAAACTGTGCCCAGCTCAGCAGTCCACACTTTTTACAAACTTCCTGCTTGCCCTGGAATCTTTATTTTAATGAAAAATAGTAGAAGGAGAACTACTCCTTCTTCAAAGGAGAAAGGAAAAAAAAAAGCCTCAAAAGGCTTCTAAAATGAGGTTATAGGATGTGTTCCTTGTTCACTTGAAATTAATTAGACTACAGATTTCTGTGTGTCTCTGTCATGCTCCTGAATTCCAAAAATGAAATGCTGGGTTAATAGGCACAAAAACAAGGAATAAAGAGAGGAAAGGTATTGCGGCTGCCCTGATGCATTTTGTCCTGTGAATGAAGAGTTGTCAATCAGGATAAAAGAAGGTTGATATTTCTGCTTCTGCCATTGTTAAATCGTGCTAAGAAATCTGGAAGTGTGAGCCCCGTGCATTCAGCACTGGAGATGTAACTCATTAGAGGCACATTTGGCACTTTTGTTTATTACAGTGTCATCATGGGATGTTTCCCATTGTGCACTTTCAAAAAGGTGATTGTCAGATACAGGAAGAGAAAGAATAAGCATCAGCTAATTGACTGTTCACACAGCCAAATAATTGGCTTCACTGGAAAAGATAAGAAGAAATAAACTTGAATGAATGTAACTTCTAAAGTTCTGCAAAGGGCTGATCTATGCAGAATGGGCCCATGTCTCAGAAAAAGCCAGTCACTGCACCAGTGAGTCAGTGGTGAGCTAAGCCAGCACCACGTGGATTTGAGAGCAATTGCCATATGTGTCAGAAAATTTTTCACTACATCCAAGCCCTGCTCAAGTGAAAAGTTCTGGGAGTCAATTCTGTTCCTTTTGGTTTGCTCCACAGTGATGTTAAAGCAGCCAAAAGCACTGGAACAGATAAGGCATATATTCCTCACAAACTCTGTCCTCTTCTTGGGTGCCTTCCTCCCTGGTATGTATTTGGAAGATGGAGAGTGAGTGGCAAGTAGCTACAAGGTTTTATCTGTGATAAGCTTCTCCTTAATTAAGGTAGTTCTGCTTAGCAGGGGAATCTGGGCCCTTTTCTGTTTCTGAATGGTACAGAGGGGGTGTGTTAGCACTGAGGTCCTGTCTGTCTTTCCCATTTCCACTGTAAATACTTATCATAGCATGCAGAAGCTGTTCTACCAGATGTTACCTGACCCTCCTTCAAATGGAAGAGGTGTTTGACTATCCTTTTGACTATCCTTGTAAATAAAATGTCAGCCCCTACCTGAATCCCTTTTGTGTACCATGATGACATGGTATAGGTTTCATTGAGAGTAACAGTTATGATAATAAATGAGGAGTGAAGTGATCAAGAAACCAGTAAGAAAAATTTATCTGAATCAACAGTGGGAAGATGTGGAAAATAAAGACTGAAGAAGAATGGACAGGTGAAATGCAAGTATGTCATATAGGAAGGCTTTCATGATGTGAAAGAAGTGACTGAATCAGATGAACCAGATTCTTTCATCAAGAGATCCTTTTGTACCTCTCCTCAGCAGCTGTGTCCCTGCCAGACCTCAGGGAGCCACGATACAGAAGAGTCCTCTCCACTCCTGGGACTCTGCAACACTGGGCCAAGTTCAGCAGCAACATGAGGGGTTTAACAAAGAACAGGGATAACTTTCCAAAACAAAATTTGAAAGGGAAGTGGAGACTTTCTTGTGAGCAACAGAGGTTTATCATGGACAGTGGATGACCCTCAAGAGGACCCTTCCTAAAACTATAATTTGAAGTCAGTGCTGTTCTACATCTATCATAAGTAAGTTGTTTCTATTTCTCTCTAGAGAAAAATACTAGCAATATTTTTTTAAATAAAATTTTGAGTCATAGCAGTTCCAGCCCAGTCTTGCCCTTCTAGCAGATTGATGAGGAATATTTTAACATCCTACCCTGCTGGTTTGCTGTCAATTCCTTTATTTTCTGTTTATTACTATTTTGCTTTCTAATTAAATGGTAATGGGTAAAAACTCAGCCCCAGTGCTATGACTTCAGTTTCTTCTGGTTTCTGTGTTTGTCAGTTTTACTGTTAGATTGTTGTGAGGCTACAAATAATCCTGGAGTTTGGTGTTGGGCTTTTCATTTTTATTTAAACACAATGTCATGAAACTAGCTATATTCCATAGCCAACTCAAATCCACTGACTACAGTGAACATTTGGCCAGAAGTCATGGCAGAATCTAATGCACAAAGTTGAAGACCACATACTTTGTTTCTTAGCTAAAATGTTTTCATTTGACAGCTCTGCAGAAAATATCTTTGCTAGAGGTTAAACAATTCATTTAGTAAACAACTGATCTGAAAATTAACTGTATAATTAGCATTATAAATGATGTTTAACTTCAGACAAAAATAGCTTTAATTGACATGAATTTCCGTAATCCTCCAAGAAGACTGGAAACTGACAAGTGACTGAGAGGAACAGGCAGAAAAGTCTAAGGCAAAAGTATTTCCCAATGTTGTTATATTTATTAACAGTTTGGGAGTGCTAATCATTGAGGTCACACAAATTTCCCTTTGCCGTTCTGGGAACTACTAGACATGGACTTCATTAATTTTCTGTCTTTTTACAGTCACTTCTAATTCCTCTCAGTTACTGGAATCTCCAAGTATCCTCTCAGTTACTTAGTTCCAGGATGCAGAACCTAAAACTCTTCCATTAGAGATGGACATCTTTATATAGAAAGTTTAAGCTGGCAGATTCACCTTTCTTACCTTAGTCCCTTATTTATGTCTATAAAGTCAATTGCTTGTATCACATAATGTAAAAAATAAAAATGTATCTGGTCTTTGCAGGAAGACAAAAGAAGGCCCCAGACTCACCTCAGAATGCTTTCAGCTTTCTCTGCAAAGCCTAAGGAGAATTTGGACCTCAAAGGAATATATATATATAATTATAGTTCCAGGAGGTTTTACATTATTTTATTAGGCTATAAATCAATAAACCAAAAAGCTTACCTAAAGATTAAGCACTAAAAAAAAGAGTTACAAAGGCTGGAGTTTAACACATGAGAATCCAAAGTTGCAGCTTTTATAACATGGAGACATGGGTGTTGAAATTTGAATTGTCAGATAGAAACTTTCTTTCATTGCTTTGATAGCAGTTGTACTTCTGGGTTTTTTCCCCAAGTTCTGATTCTATGTAGCAGAGATTTCATGAGAAACAGTCATTTTCTTAAAAAGTTGATAAAGTTTATAGCAAACATCCTGAGTTGCTCCTTTTTGTTGTTGTTGTCTCCTAACAGCAGGGACAGAAATTTTGCACAATAGGGACCCCAACATCAAAGTCTAAATTTTATTAGGCAGTGATTTTTAGATCTGGATTGTGTAAATGTGGATTCTAGCATTGTTTTCTTTGACCTGCATTAGGCAATTATTTGACCAGATTCCCTAGCAGAACAAAATATGCAAACACAGCTGAAGTCAGTGATTTTATGCAGGGTGATGCTAAGAAAAGCTTCCTGGCAGCAATAAAGCTGTTCTTGATTGCCTACGTTTTCCAAAAAACCTAAAAATCAACAAAAAGTGTATTTATGATGGCATAAGGTATCTATATTTTCCCTTGGACAAATCAGCAACTTTTCCAAGATAGAAGCAAAAAATGACAAAATGCAAAAATGAAATCACACAGAGGGAAAAGAAAAACAACTTGTGTCCAAGTGTTTAGGGATTTGTAAAGTACTTATAAATTCTTTACATTTTTTGTTTGTTATGTATGGGGTTTTGATGTTCTTTGAAGACTTGTCAGTTGTTTTCTGTTGTTTTCCATTTAAAGTGGCAAACTTTCTTCAAGAGATCCCTAATTTTTAAGTCAGACAGCAATATTGCAGTAGGTTCCTTGACTATTTGTGTAATAAATTAAATAAATATTATATGCACCTTATGTAAAATAAATCTTTCAAACACTGGACCCAGAGGTATGTGCATAATAGAAATTCAGTTTTTTAGACAATTCTCTCTTTGAGTCAATCACTTTCAAGTAGAGTGGTTTAATTTACACACAGAAGGACCCTTTAGGGAAGGAAAATCTTGTAGAATCTGTCTGGATAGATACTTTCATTTACTTCCCCATGGAACAACACACTTCTTTTCTGCAGAGTCAATAGGCTTTTATGAAGTTTCCTTGAGTTAAATTGATTTCTTTAGTACAAATCAGCAGGTTTTTTAGGGACCAGGCTTTGAAATATATCTTTTCTTCTCTCAGCAGGACATTTTATATTCGTGTTACTTCATTTCAGTAAACCAGGTAAGAGAAGTTCCAAGTCCCAATGAGGTCTGTAAGATGCAGTCAATGAGCAACAGCGTGGGAGAACCTCACCCTGCACTGGCACCATAGGAAAGTATATTTGGTTTGCTCTGATAACCTATTCAGTGGGATCAGTGCCAGCTGCTTGCCTCTGACACTGCATCCTGTGCTGTGTTAAGCTCTGCATATGATGGATGAAGCTTCTCAACAGGTACATGAATTATACATAAGTATAGATCTGTCTCTATATATGCAAATCCGTATCTATTTATATGCACACATGTATGTGTATGTGCAACTGAAAGAAGTAGAAAATTTTCTGATGGTTATGGCTTTGTCATGCCAGGAGTGTCTTGATGATTGTAAGAGAGTTAATTAGTAGCAGAGGAGAACTCTGGGATAAACTTTTTTATCCCACCTGCCTGATCCCATCTGACAATACTAGCTGAGACAATTGTGCTCAGGACAAATTGTGCATCAGGACAAATTTCTGAGTAACCCTAAATACATCTTTACAGGTCACCAGCTAACATTACACAGGCAGAGCTAGAATATTTCGCTGCTTTATTTTGAAGATTATTCTAATGTTTACAGAAAAAAAGGTTTTATTTTGCCTGCCTTCTTGCTTGACAATAAAACAATTTAAAGGCTTTTTATCATCTTTGTGTTTGCAATCCAGATACACATACAGGTGAGCAATTGTATTGAAGACACTAATTTTCCCTATAATGCGACTATATATTCTTCCATTTTCTCTTGATAAGTACAATCATAACAGTTTTAATATAACTCTGTAATAGCTAAAAATCCCTACAATACTTGCAATTTCCCTATGTTTCCTGAATGGCATTTGGTTTTGGAGTCTATTATTCAATTATTTCTGGAATAAATATGTAAAATTTTTACTTTGTTTGATCTGCAAGTGAGCACTTTCTTATACGCAAGGAATTAAATTAAATTCTGTCTTCACTAGTAGCCAGCACCCCAAAGTTCATTGAGGTCTACAGGAAACCAGGGAAAACTATTAAGAAATGCTATTCTGTATTCTTACTTAGAGATCCTTTGAGGTACAATCAATATTACATATTTACTTGATCTCTAAGGAAGAAGACTGAAGGTATATGTATTCAACTCTGTGCTTCTCTGATGAGTGGCTACCTGGAATATTTTCAAAGCTCCTGCAGACTGTTTTATTTTCCTCTACCTACTTGTTAGTTCTTTCTGTATGCACACTGTGAGAAAAGTCCACACTGCTATCTTGTTTTCTCTTGCTGTGATGGTTTTTGTGTGAACAGTATTTAGGTATGCTAGAGCTGTGTGTGCTGTCCTCTACACAGAATTATATAGTGAGACCTTCTGGAAGGACTAGAGACAGTCTGACTTTGGCCATATTAGCCTGCTTCTCTGAGACATAAAATAAATAAGCAGCAATAAATAATGGAATATATAACATTAAATACTCAGTAGATTAAGAATAAAATAAGCAGATGACTAGGCATTTTAGGCAATGATAAATGATGTGCAATTATATGTTAGCTATGATGGTTTGGATCACTGTATAGTATGATAAGATAAACCAGTGTCTGTAAGCCACAGAATTGCAGCAATTTCTTTAAAAATATTTAATTTCAGGGGGAAAAATTAATTGTTGGTCAGGCACATCATCTGTTTCTGATTTTAAAATAGACCAGAAATTATTTACTCCTGAATAATATCAGTGAAATTCTATGAGAATAGTGTGATATTTCAGTTTCATTTTTGTCATTCTGACATTAAGGCAATTAAAAATATTTCTTCACTTTAAAACAGCATGCTACAATTAAACAGTGTTGTATTAAATAAAAAAGGCAAATAATTGAACATCTGAAATACATCAAAAACATTCTGTTTCAGATTTTTTTAAAAAAAGGAATCTATCTACATCCCTGAAAATGAAAATTTTAGGGAAGGTTTCAGTTTTCTAACGGTCAGTATAACGTCCTTCTGGGTTTTTTGTTGAGTCACTGCTGAGTTCCAGTTACACATCAATTATGCAGTTATGCATTCTGCCCCTGATCCATGGAAATTGCTTGTCCTTAGATGCTGGTTTCATGCTTTGCTTTCTTCTTGAGTTGCAGAAATTCACATTTTGAACTTTGAAGATTCAGACCCCAGTCACAGCCAAGATGGCAACAATTACAGATAGTCTCAAATAGCATGATAGAGGAATTAGGTAATACATTGCAGTAAATAATTTAGACTGCTTAATTCATTCATAAATGCAGCCTCTTTTGCTGCTTCTACCACCTCCTACTTGGAATATTCTCTTCTGTATACACTAATGTAGTTTATGTCTCTACAGGATACCAGCATCAGCATAAATAAATAAATACCCAGCAATGTTCATGTGGAGATTGTTTAAGAGTCATTAACTTCAGGTCTTGGATGCACAAAGTGCAGTTATATAACAGGAAAGCATCCAAAAAAATCAAAACTGTAAAGTGGAGGTGCAGCATAGTCTGGCAGAATGAACACACCCAAACCAAGCCCAGGTTCTCCCCCTGCCATGTATTCTATTGAGTTGTCAGGAATGTTGCCTTTGGCTTCTCAGTTCCCCAGAATAATAAGTGGAGAGTATCACTTGTACCTCTCCTTTTTCAATCACTGCTTTTGGGACTTGCTAGTTTCATCAAGTTATAACTATGTATACAAATAAACTCTGACTGAACCAAAGAGCCCCTCTTGCTCTCAGTAACAGGTAAGCCTCTCATCAACTTCATCATAAGTAAAAAGCTCCTAAAGATTTATTACACTAATGGTCACACCTTATCCATCCAATATCCAATTCTCTATGACCTCAGAAATTTCAGTGGGTACTGAGTCACTCTTATAAACTCTTTATGACAGGATGACAGTAGCTTCAAAGTTGTCTTGCCCATCACCTTTCTCCACAATGTTACTAACCATACCTGTCAGATAACTGTCTAGACTATTTTTGAAAGATTCCAGGGTAGGATTTCATGATTTCTACAAGCAAGTTTCTTCAAAGCTTCCCTATCTTTGCAATTATAAAGTTTTTCTAATGTTTATCCTAAATCTCCATTTCCAGAAATTGGCAGATTCTTCTTGTGTAATTCAAAATGGGCACAGAGAAAAATACCTGCATTAGAAATTCTCAGCAGTCTTCTCTTCAGGTATTTAAGACTGTCACAGTTTCCCTGATTTGTTTTCCTTTGCCCTGGGCTCAGCAGCACACTTTTTCCAGTCCTTCTTCACAGGTCGTATTTCCTCACTGTCACTGTTCTTGGGGGGCTGTAGTTCAGTTTGCAGAGAAAAACAGGTGGTGCCACAAGCAGTTTCCTCCTGGAGCTCTTTCCAGCACTGCTGAGCTGACACAAAGCTGTTTGGTGCACAGGGAGAAATCATGGTGTGATTCCAGATTTCTGTGGTAGCGAGGTGGCAAACGAGCAAGGCCCCTAAAATGACCAAGTGTGTGTTAACAACCAGCAGGGTCCCTTAGGAGAGAATCCAAATGAGAATCCAGGGTCCAATGCTGTATGGGCTTGGGGGTATTACTTCAGATTAGCTCCAGTCTATTCCCAGGCACTGAGTTGCTAATTGCAGAAAATTGCGAACTTGAAGCAGATTTCCTGGTTTAGTGTCATCCAAAAGGCACTCAGTTCTCCAGCTCTAAAACTGCTCCATGATGGTATCAGAAGCAGAGTAACTAAAGATATCTAGGATGTGGGTCTGAACAAACAAACAAACAAACAAACAAACAAACAAATAAACAAACAAGGTAATGTTAAATGCCTCCAGTCGTGTTTTTGGGTATGCATTATGGTTTTCATAATAAGTATGCCCTATGGTATTCAAAACCAAAATGAGTCATGCCAGACCTCAACAAGTGGGCTGATCACCCCAGGCTGAAAACCCTGAAGCAGGTGAATCAATCCAGCAACCCAGCATGCTCAGGAAAGTACATTTCTACTTGTTTTCCTGAGTGAAGGAGAAGGGCTGGATGGAGAATTAGGCTCATTGGCAGTGTTTTTGTATTTATAGTGGTTTCTGTGTTTTCTGCTAGATTTCTTCTGAGCATCAGAAGGCTAAAAGTTAACTGCAATAAAAAATAAAACATGTCATACATATTTTTCATAAGTGTTGTTCTGACTTTCTAGTGTGGCTCTAGAAGACTTAAAGGCATAGTCTTCTAAGAGTACAATATTCAATCTCTGGTGTTGGACATTCAAAGGCAGCAATCTAATTTGAAGAAAAAAAAATCAGTAAATTCTGGAAACATGAAGGAAGATTTTCTTTGAGAGAGAGGATGCTATCTTTTGAGATACCACTTACAACTCCAAAAAAAAAAAAAAGAGCACAACACACATTTGACTTTATTGCTTGGCAATAAGGAATAATTCTTTCTGATCTTTCTCTTGAGATTCTTCTCACTACTTTATTGACTAAAGAATAGCTGTCTTCCATATCCAGGCTGCTTCTCAAGCTGAATGAAAATTAGCCACCTAGGAAACAAATTTGGTTATCTACTGGTTTTCTGCTCTGATTCTCTGAAACCTTAGAGACAACTGAGATGGAGAGGTAGTTGTTTAGTTTGTTTAAACAAAGAACAAATGGCCTAATTCTCCTGGCTTTCAGTTATGTTCTTCAACATGTGAAGATGCTATGGCCAAATTAGTAAATTTGGTCACTGGGATTTGTATGAATTGGCTTTTACAGAAATGTCAATTTCAAGTATTAAAAAGGATCAAGACATTTTTCCTTAGCTTACAGGATAAGGTAAATAGAATTAATTCCCTGCATGTCCCATTTCCTCAATCTCCCAGAATCACCAAGAGTAGAGGGTAGAAGACAAGACTTTAAAAACAAGTCCTGGACCCAGGACTATTCACCCTGATAGTTAAAATGAAAAGATCTTATAAAAGACACTAAAGTACTCCAGAATCTTGTATTTCATTTATATGGTCTATTTAATAAGCATTAAATAGCCTGAATTTCGTTGTAGAGGGAAAATTAACACGCATTGAATCAGTACAAAGCCAAAAACTGTGATGGTAGCAATAAATACAAGAAATAGAAGAGGCTACAAACAAAATTATTTTCCTTTTCCCTCCTCATTACTCCAGCTCTGTATCTGCAATGTGTACATCCCTCTCTTTATTTGAAGTTATTGCATATCACGCTGTGATGTGCTACACCTGTTCATTTGCAGGTTTGCTTTTTAAGTCTATGGAACTTCTCCATCACAAAATAAGTTCTGCAGAAACAACCATATGTTAGAAACCTGAGCTTGTGACTATCTAAGTGCTGAAAAACATATTGCTATATTTTTAAGCAATAAAACTTGCTTAAAAATATAGCAATTAATTTGCTGCTAAACCCTTAACATTCCAGTGTTTTGAAGCACTTTTACTTCTGAAGACATCCAAGAGGCAAGAAGATAAAGGAAGGGAAGCAAACATCACTTTTTACACAATATTAATGGAATATTTTGGCCTTCTGAAGATGCATTGTCTAGGTCTCTACCACAATGAGCAAATGCTCTGCACGAGCATGTACAGACAGCAAAATAGGTTGCAAGATATACTACAATGATTTCTTCTGTGTTTCTTCTCAATCAGTTCTAAAATGTTAAGAATGCTGATATAACCGCGTCACTGTTCATATTTTCCTTCCTCTGTTCCTTCAGAAGTTAATCCAAATATTTCCGATTGTCATGGGAAAGGCTTGGCATGACACTGTTTTTCCTCTTTGCCGGGATTTCCAGGACATTGTTTTAGAAATACAGTGATTCCATCTTGAGTGAAGTCATCACAAAAGATCAAAACCAAATGCTAATTAAATACTCAATTCCTTATGTGATGTAAGGAGTCAAGCTGAAGAACAGCTGATAGATCAAAATGTAATGGAAATACGCCTAAGCATTGCAAAGTTTTAATGATATCACTCAGTATCCATCCAGACAGATGTGGTAACATTTTTCTATAGTCACATTTAATGGGGGATGTGAAATAGCTAAAACATGAATACTCTACAACATTGATTGTATTGTACAAACATTTCTATTTTGCCAACTTGTTGACCTCATTTGCCTTCTTAACCTTCATCTTCGTTTTTCTAAATTTGGATGGCAAACTTGTGTTTTCAGTTTAGCTAAACTGAATGCAGTTTATGATAGTTTATAATACAAAATAAGCCAAGGTTCTATTCAAGATTATACAAAAATGTATACGCTACCCAGAGGAAATTTCTGGGACCATTTGCTGTGGTTCCAAGTCTGTAACAGAGAAGTGTCTGTGGATGATATTTGAAGTTGTGTTTATGCTGGCACAAGTATTGACAGAACTTATGGGTATTGGAAAGGGATTTCTCTTACATTCCTTTTATTTTAAGCATAGGTTTTCACCGAGCATGTCACTGTTGTCAGAAAAATGGCATGCTCAGTGAAAATCCTACCTTTAACAACAAAAGGTTAGAGCATATCTCAGAATTGTAGTCTTGTGGCTTGTAGGAGAATTGCAGAGCTTTTTATCATCCAATCTCTTCCTTGCCATATCTGGATAATTGTTGCTTTAATAAGAGAAGTCAGCTTGTTCAGCACTGGAGTGCAGCAGTCCTTACAGTCCAGCTGTATTTACAAAACTGACCTAAATGTGGGTCAGGATCTGATATCTTCCACACACAATTATCAACCACAGAAACAGTCTCTCTGAAAATGGTGTTTCTCAAAACTACATTAACACAAACTGGGAGATATGATTAGAAGCATGACTGAAATAAAAATGTGTTTCTCACAGAGGAGTGCTCCCTAATAACATATCCAGTATCTTTTATCACTAGTTTCTAACATGTACTGCTAATCTCAGGCACTGAAAAGTTATTTATTGAGCCAAGCTGCCTTTGGTTTATGTGGGTTTAGGATGTTTTTGCTTCACAATCTTGAGTTTTACTCCACAAACATGATGTCTAGAGACTTTTTGCTGAAACTCAAGTTTCCCATTCAGTCTCTTAATTTTAGAGATTGATAAGACTGTGGCTTGCAAAAGGGCTAATGCTCTCCAAGACTGAAGTAAATCAGTCTACTGGAGTAGGCAGTAATTGGAAGAGCAGTTCTTGATTACACTTTTCCACTTCCATTTCTCAAATCAGAAGAGCAGGACATAGCTGGCAGCTCATCTCCCACTAAAATCTCCTGCAGGTGAGAAGCTGATGCTTCTATGTTGAAGAGCTACAAAAGCATTTAATGACTTGCAAATTTGAACAGCACTTAGATGATACTTTTTTTATAAGATACATTTGGAACACTGCGTCTCATAGACACTGATGAAAGAGGTGAGTGAGTGCCTTTTGAAGAGCTCAGTACAAGTGTCAAAATACAAGTACATCAGAATATGCAGAAGTTATTAATGGATCAGTCTTGAAAATACACAGTGCAAGTCAAATATTCATACTTGCATCCAAAACCTTCCTCAAACACTGACAGGTGTGTATTTCTTGAAATTACTATTCCATGACTCATTCTCTTTTATCTTCTCTCAGGAATGTTACTTCCAGTGGAGTGCAGCTAATGTGAAGGGATGAGGTCATATTAAAGCTAGCACATGTCATGCACAAGATGCTCTGTACATAACACCAGTCCTATTCCTGGCGTGAACCCTCGCCTACCCTTTGAGGATGATTGTTAGAAAGGTTTTCATCATTGAGTTAACTGCCCAGTGCCAACATATCCTTGGAATGAAGACCAATAGCCACACTGGTATGTCACATTGTTTCTCCATGAAAGCAAGTCCATACAGATGAGTAGGGTGCATCCACACTTCTATTGCATTGAATATCTCCCAAAGACAAAGCAAAATCTTTGCCAGAATCCAAGTCCTGAAGATGCAATTCATGCAAGACAGAAGTCCCACCAGTTCTCAACCTAGTGGAAATTCCAGATGGTCATTTACTAATGAGTTTCTATCTGGTGTCTAACACTGCAGCACAGTATTTTCTAAAACAAACTGAAATAAATTATGCATATTGAGCAAACAGGCGGGAATTCAGAAATATGCAACAATCTTTGTTGCAACTATTTGACACTTTTGTTTAATGAGAAAGCAAAAATGCAGTAGTAATCTTTCTAAGGCAAGGACTAGGTATAAAATCACAATTTAATATCAAATGTTCCTCCAACTAATAATTCATTGAATCTATACAAACCAATTCACAGAGAGCAGAAGTCTAGAACTAATGTTCTAGCTGGCACAAAGGAAGTCATGTCAGAAATTTTAATGTCTGCTTTTCCACTTAGACATGCAGTGTTGACAAGCTTTCTGTCTCAGTTTGTATGGAAAAAAATATGCCTTTGGGGATAAACACAAAACAAGTAAGAAATATGAAATTATCAAATCAGAACAAGCATTCGGGACAACCATTTTTTTCCATCTGACTGGAAAATTCTATTCCTGTTGAGTAAATCTACAAGGCACCTAGTGGCTTTTCCTAATTTAAGACACTTTCCATTATACTCTGCTAAAGACCATGTCAAAAGCTGGTTCATCAGCTCAGATGTGGTGCCAATCTTCCATGCATGCAGATTCATCATAAACTTTCAGTCTCATACAAATGTTTGCCAGAAAGGTCCTTTTACAGGGTTCTAACCTGACTACAGCCATCTCAATTTTTCTCTTTTTTTCATGTTATGAAATCAGTGTTCCTTTTGTATTGTGATAAACTCATGTTTTACACCACCTTCTCTTTTTGGCAGATAAAAAATTCACTGCAATTATCTACTTTCAGTACATTAGTAGATTCTCAACCTTTTCAAGTTTTGTATCCATATTGTCTATTGAGAGAAATAGTTCTTGTCTTGAATTACACTGAAGGTCTTTTTTACACAGAAAATTGTAAACATACATTTTCTTTTAAAAATTTGGGTTCATAATTAAAAATTGTAAATCAGTCAGACGTGGAAAATTACAAAGACCAGATTTATACACAGCTAAGCTGTGCAGAATGCCAAAATAAGGGATAATGCTGTTTTTTCATAGAAAAGAAGTGATCCTGTATATATTTCTTTATTTAGCAAATCAAAACTTCTTATTTTATATTTACTCCAAATGGCATTTTAGGAACCTCTCATTGTATCAAGGAAGAAGTAGAGGCAACAGAAGGCAGTTTCAAAATCAGTATTTTGAGCATTCTTCATCATGTCTTTTATTCCCTTTAATAAGTGAAGGAAGGTTCATATAAAATGTTTAAAAATAAGTTTCTTATTCCCATTATCCAGGATTTGCCACTGGTTTCAGGTGTTGTAGGTTTCATGTTTTACAGGATAAATCTTGAGCTTAACTACAGGTATTACACTTTTGATTATGCTATAGATTTTGAGTACCCCTGAAATAATTGAATTAAGAAGACTGTGGCATTTAATTCTGTTTAGCAAAATGATCACTACAATTTTCCTTCATCCATAATCTTTAGTGATTCAAGTGTGCCAGAAATCTTGATTTGTTAGCCTAGTTGACACTGTGGTTGATACAGCTTGAGATGATCTATATTGTCCATAAGGGAACATCTCCCCATGCTGAGCACATCTAAGAAAGTTGGTTTTGGTAGCATAAAATTATGATAACTTATCTTTCACTCTGTGCAATTACATTATGTAATTTTCCTTTTTTTCCCCAGGAGAATAACTGCTCTACAATTGTGATAGTGTGACAGGTTTAGAGTTATACATGTTCTCTGTAGTGCACTTTTCCTGATGAATTTATCAGAAAATTACTTTGTTACTGCAGCAACCATGAAGAGACACTGAAGTAATGAAAGAGAAAAATAGTTTTGCTGAGATACAAAGAGTAGGAATATTACTGTAATCAGTTAAATTCCTATTAGTGTTTAGTGTGTATATAGGATGCCCTCTGTTTTAATAAATATGATAACAAGGACATAAAATGAGATTGTAGAGCACCAGTTATCTTGGAATTAAGCTTTTCTTGGTTCAACAAAAAAAATCACGTATTTTTAACATTATAAAATTTGATTTCTGAGGAAATTCTAAAGAATATGGTGGGGGGGGGTGTTTGTTCTTTTTTTGTTGTTGTTCGTGGTGGTTGGTTAGCTTTGGGTTTGGGTTTTTTCAGTTGATTTAAACACAACCCCATGATCTATCATTTTCCCTACTGAGGCTCCCAGCTCTCATGACCTCACATCTAAATACCTTTTGGGCTTGTTGAAATTAGCCTAGTAAAGCAGGAAGGACATTTTCTACAACCAATCTGGGGATGAAGTTTGAAACTGCCCCTAGGGTACAATATATGCACAATTTTTATTATCCCTTCACAGAGAAATTTCAGAGCATTTCCTTGACTTAAACAAGATTTGTTTTCAATAAACTTTCATGGTGGACAATGTACACAGCCTGAACCCTGGGCACATTAAAAACTAAGTATTTTTTTATGCTATGCTACCTTATTTGGAGAACATTTCTCTGGCAGTACATATAAAATCTCTTTTTTTCACCTTGTGCTTTGTATCCTCTTCTGATTGAACTTTTGGTTCTCCATAGGAGCTCTTTGAGTTTAACGTAATGGAAAAGGTTTCCTGATCATTGTGGTGCTTAATTCATCCTTTGGAAAACATGGAATGAAAAAATAAATTAAGAAACTAAATAATTTCACTTCAAGCTTCATTAATTTATCACTTTACCAATGAGAGATCCAAACTTATGTAGTCTACTTTCCCCAACACATATTTTTATGTGTCTATCCAGAAAGCGCAGCAGTCAGTCCCTAAAGCAGAGAATATCCCAGACAAGCCTGCAAATGAAGGTAGCTTGTTCAAATGTCTCATTTTCTTGAGCCTTCCTATTTTGTTTCTTTTACACCTAGAACATGCATGGTCCAGATATATCTAAATTAAAGCTGAGTATTTGAATCTGGAAAGCTAGAGGCTATTGTGCTGGGAGATACAGCTGGAAATGGCTCCTAAAAGTTGTAGAAAAAAATGGCACATTTTCCCAGGATAAGTTGGAGTTATGTTCATTATTCAAAAAAGAAAATAATGACTTATGAAAGATATATTCTCGTATATTTGATTCATTTCACATTTAAAATTCACTGCAACAGCTGAGATGTCTTGGAAAACAGCCAAGGACAAGTGTAATTGCTAAATTTTCACATATTTTATTTAAAATACTAGGGCTTCTATACATGGGTTGCAACACTTGAAACTCAATGCTTTTTCAATTTTAAAAAAAATTGTTGCTTAATTTTCTTTATTTAAGCTGATCATTTAACCTTTTCATCTCTTATTGAGCTAGCCCTTTCTTTGGTAAAGTACAGTTAACCATTGCTGACAGTTCCGGCTGTGCAGACATGAGGTAGGAGGTGGTGTTCTAATTTCTGTTTTCTTTCCCCTGTTCCTGTATCTTGGACTTGTCCAACTTTGTGGCAACAGGAGCTGACAGATGGCACTTGAATTCATGTTGGGAGGAGGAGTAGGGTCATGCCAGGGAAACACATTTCTGCTCTTTGTTTCATAAATGGCCAACATGTCACCACTTGCAGCGAGTAATTGCCCAAACAAGAAAAGGAATAACATTGCTTACCTGCACCTACCTTTTACACTGGGTAAGATGGAAAGTATCTGTGTGTCTTTTTGTTTCACACCTCTGCACTAAGGCTACTGAATTATACTCTTTGCCCTGCATTCTGCTAAACTGAATAGAAGTGCTGCCTGAGGAAAGGTAGCCCCTCTGTCATGGGGTCCTGCAGGACTGTGAGGACCTTCACTGACCAGAACCTACATCCTGGGTGAGTATCCCAGAGATGGAGCAAGCCCTTTCCTCTCCTCTTATCACCACAGATAACTGCCAGACTAGTCTAGCTGGGGTTTTTAAATACCATTCTTCAACAGATATTAATTTTTTCCTTATCCTATAATTCATTTGGGGATTTTTGCATGTAACACTGCATGTACTTCTGAAAGGAGAAGTACACACAGGGAGTGTTCTTAACCAGAATAAATCTTTGAAATTAAAGTTGAAGACAATATAACTTTTTGTACTTAATTTTTGAGTAAGTGGTTGTGAAAATTTGTCAGTTTGAGATAGCTTTCGCTGGCTGATTCTGTAGATTTAATGTCAGAACTTGGGGCACCACAATACTAATGTTCTACTGAAAATATAGTAACTCAAGATGTAACTTAATCCCCCCAGTATATGCCCTGAAAAATATTTTCTGTTTATGCTGAGAGGATTTTAAAATCTATCCTCTTCACCAATCTCTCCTAGAACCCAATCTAGGGTTTACCCCAGCCTATCAAATGTTAATTTAGTGAATCTTTCCTCATCCAGGTATGTATGAGAGTAAAAGATGGAAGAGGAAGAATAGCATAAAGTAGAACACACGTTTAAAGGTGAACAGAGTGGTCTGTTATTCTGAATGTTTCAAATCAGTGTAAAGAATATAGATTATACTTCTATTTGAGTATGTTATGCAAAATATTTTCCTGTTTTCAAAACTTCCAGGACAAAAGTGAGTACAGATTTTACAGTTTGCTAACAAGGCTGCAGGAATATAGCTAAAGTCAAGCCCTCTGTTTTGAGAGTTATAACTCTGGGGAGACTGAAAAGCAGGTTCTTTAAACTACTAATTGACAGTTGAGGCTTTGGTATCATGAGAAACCTATTAGCACTAGATAACTGAGTCTCCTCCAAGACTTTCTTCATCCTGACCTCCAGATGTGATTCCAGCAGCAGGCGTCAGGGGAAAGAGTAGAGGTACTGTGAAAGTGCCTGAGAGGAGAAACATGACTGCTCTTTGCCTTGCTTCCTGCAACAGTATGTTCAAGTTCAAAGGAATTTCTACTCTGCAGGGGGGAAAAAGAGGCACATAAGGGCTTTCATAATTAGCATGGTTAAGTAAGAGGATGAAGCACCTCACAACTAATTGGGAGTTAAGTCAACAGGGAAGCTGCCTTCAGATCACAGCTCCAAAAACTTCCTGATGGTGATTAAACACAAAAAAGCAATTTAGTTTACTCTGTATTCATTAAGCAAGCCTGTGTGCTGAGGTTTGAGATTTGCTATAGCTGTTAGGTCATATATTACGGCAAAGGAGATTCAATTAACAAGTAATGAGACAAACCTTGCACTGGAGATGCAAAGCTGTTCTAAGCTGAATGCATTAAAGGTTAGCCCAAATTGGGTGGCTGCTGCTGTGTTGAACTAGTGAGATCAGAGAGGTGTAAGTTGCAGGCAGAGGGTATCCAAGCAAGAGCAATGCCACCGGCTGACAGACAGTGCTGCTGAGCACAGCTTTCCAATGCTAATAGAAATTCTCATTAACACAGCAGATAGCAGTCACAGCAATGATGCAGCTGAACCTTGAGGGAATGAACTGAAAAGTAAAAGTAATTTTAAAAAATCTTTACTGTTCGGACAACAAAAGTCTATATGAAAATCTTTGACTCCCTCAAGTGTCCAAGGGAAATAGGAAATGTTTTTAGGCATTGCATATAAACAGCAGATCACTGTTCTCTTTTTCATGGCTATTGTAGCTGTTCTTGGGCCAATGTAATTTGTGCCATTTCCTGTTTAACTTTTGGTCTGTATTTATCTCCTCTGCCTATGGTGAGAGCAGCAAAAAAATATTAGCCTTCATTTGCTGGTAGAATTTTTAAGTATTTTCCAAATTAATTATTCCTCTGAGTATGCAAATGATCCAACTTTAAATTACACAACTGAAATATCTGACTTTTTTATAATGTATGCAATCTTTAGAAAAATCCATTAGTGTGTTTAAGCATCCATTTTTGTGTTGCACTTCCCAACTTGTACCTCCAAAATTACAAAATGTATTCTGTTGCCCATTTAAATTTCCAGAACAGGGATACTTTTAATTTTTAGATTTCCCCTATACTCCTTATCCAGAGTGCCTGGTATCCACTTCATAATGATGATGGTAGGCAGTGAAACTGAGATCCCACCCTGCCTGAGCAAGCACTTGAACCCTGCAGCAGCAGTCCACCTGTTTTCCAAGTGAATTATATCTGTCATGTTTCCAAAGCTGATTCTTTCAGCAGGTAATTAATTTTTCACAGCATCCCGTTTGCAGACATGCTGCCAGTGGGGAAGGTCCATGGAATAAGCGGAGTCAGATCAGGTTGGCAGATAGGAGCAAAGACATCCTGGGGGACCCCCAAATGCCACAGGAACAGAATCCTGCTCCAAGCTACTCCTAATATAGTGACAAATCATGATTTTGTATTATACCAAATAAACAGGGTTTGCCTCTTTATTCAGTGTGTATTTCAAATGTGTTTTATTCTTTGCCACCACAACAAATGCAAATTTATGTGGTTGCCTCCCTGGATTCCCTTTGCTTTCTTATGGGTACATTATTGCTATTTCTGCTCTCTTGCATGCACTAAGTCTGCTTTGGATGCTTCCAAAGAGGGAGATAAACATGTGAAAAGGCTGTGTGTTGGGAAAAAAAATCAGATTTTATTGGGGTGGGTATATTGTTTCAAATGCAGATAATTCTTTGATCACAGTTAGAGTGAAAGGAATGAGGAACCAACAACCCTTGGAGGAATTTAATGAAGGAGAACAAATATGATGCAGGACTTTCAGATGCACTAGGAAAAATAATTAATTCAATACATATGGAGAAAAGTCAGACGATAAATAGTTGAAATAGTTTGAGAAGAAAAAGATTAGAATTATGTTCTCAGCAAAATTATAAAACCTCTCTACTTAGGCCTTTTTAAATTTAATATTTTTTAAAGATACATTAAAAACCATAATTACTGTAAAAAATGATCCTAAGGTGCCAGGGAGCTGAAATAAATCACACATTGCAAATCAACAATATTTTCTGATTTCTGTGACTCTAACTTTTATAATGGCTAATAGTGCTCTGTTTTCAAATTTTTGTTTCTGTATGATGCTTCCACATAATTAGTTCAGTATAGATTTACAGTGTGCCTAATTTCATCACCTCATATTCAACAGTTTAAAGAAAATGCTAACTAAAACATTTATCACAATTTCTCAAACTTACTTCTCTGAAAAGGTGATAATGTATGACAGAAGAGATAACTCTAAGCGCCTTATCTGTGCTTGAAGAAAAAGGTCAAAATAACTGCATTAAAAATTTGTACAAAACTATTTTCTTTGCCAGGCATATTCATCACTTATCAAAGATAATGACTGAGGATGGCAAGGAATTGAAAGTAGAAAGTGAGCTAAAAGCTGGTGAGAGTTATAACTTTAAATAATAAGTAGATTTATAAATAAGTTCTACATGATCACTGCAGTTTATCAGACTTCAAGGGTAAAGTGTGAAAACAGGGAGTATGACCTTCATACAAACCAGGCTGGGTATTATTCATGTGTTAAGAATTTTAGGATGTGATTAGTCAAGTGCCAACAGAAACATAGAGGTATGAAAAATGCAGCCTGTTCCAGCGTGGCTTCAAAGTGATAAGGGTGCCCATATTTTACCAGATTCGTTTGGCCACACCCTCATGGCTGCCTTGCCTCCCTTAACTGGTCCCCTAGGATGGTGACCCATAGCCTGGTCTTTCTGGTGGTCTAAGCCTCTCTTCCTTGGAGCCCAGTGGTCGTTCTTCATGTAAACAAACTGATCTTTTTCAACATCTTTGAAGAAAAATCATCCTTGTTCCCTGTGCCATTTTTCCCGTTCATTGCCGGCTGGATGCTTTCCTGCCCTCAGTCTGGTAATACCTTTTATTCAGACAGGCACAGGAGGGCTGTTGTCCTGTTTTTCAGCCTTCCGGTTTGGAGTCAGAGTTTCTCATGGATTTTCATGTAAACAAGGCAATGTTTTCATACTGTTTACATTCTTCTCTTCAGGAGGGACAATTGATGGACACTTTCTCAGACCAGTGGAACTGAAGAGGTTGAACCTCAGTCTTCCAATGTGGTCTCATTTCTGGAAATCTTTATAAACTGAAAGTGAAAATTAAACTCCCTCTTTTCCCTCCTCAGCTCAGAGGTGTCTGCCTCTCTCTTGTGACGGTAGTGCATCAGAGAGCAATGTTTCATATCTAAAATTTGGGACAAGATTCTGTTGGTTTCCAGTACTCTGGACTTTGCTGCCCACTACCTAGGATCAGTAGCACTTGGCATGTGCAGTGGAGCTCCAGTATTTCCTCACAGGAAACCCTCCACATCTCTGCCCTGCCTTCCTCCTTCTCTCCCCAGAAAATCCGACCCCCGTGCAGCAAAAGCTGTTGTGGACACGCGACTTCTGAAAGTTTCTACCTTGTGAAAGACAGCAATGATCTGAGTCTATGACATAAATGGTGTTTTTTTCATTGATCCTGTAGAGTGTAGGGAATTTTCAGGCATGCTAAATTCCTCACACTGGTGCTGTGGATGTTTCTGTCAGATCATCTTGACCTGAAAGTGCAGCAGGTTGCAGAGATGTACAAACCATTGCCACAATCATCCTGGGTTAGAGATATGGAGTTTACTACAGGCTGTTATGATGCTGGTTGTTGCATTATTAATATTTATAAAAATCTAAATAGTATCTATTGACCTTTTTTGTAAAACTTTACCTCAGAAGCATCTCAGTAACAGTGAAGTAAATGTGTGAAGCATAGCCCTTCCACCAGAAAAGCTTCAGTAAATACTGCTGTGAAAATGAGTGGAATCCTTTTGAAATAAGACATTGGGTTAACAAATCTCACTACTAAAAGCAGCAAGAGACGCCACTGTCCCACACTGATTCCCCATCAAGACTCTTTATTTCAGCTACTTTCTGCATTAATTGTGATTAAATGCCTAGATCCTTATATCTGCGAACAGAAAGATAATCTGCATGATGTGTCTGTAGTTAAAGCCTCTCTTGGGGATTTCACTGGGTCAGTGTCCTGAAGGAAGATTCTCTCTTCACACAAACTTTGTGAAGAGAGAGATCAATTTTCAGCTGAAGAACAGAGCATAAATACATATTTATCTTCCTCAGTAAAAAAAGTCTCTTCATGACTGTAAGACTTCACTATAAATTAACTAAATAAGTCACTAGATTTAAATGTCAGTTATACTCTAAATTAAAGGAATGCTTGAAATGTTTATTTCCCTAATATATATTGAGAGCATTTAGTTTTAAAATGGTTATATTCATTGTTTTTAGACAACACCTAGAGTGGTAAATGCACTGAAAGCCGAACTCCAGTCCTGTTTGAGGTGGAAGAGGAAAATTTCTTATCCATGCTCAAAATGCTTTCAGGTAATAATTTGGGTCTATACTTTTCTTTGGCAACTACCATAAAAGACTTATTACATTTTGATCTAGGAGATTTCATGCCTGGAAATTTCCAGACACAGAAATTGGGTAAAAAAGACTTCATATAATTGATTATATATTGGCTTAGCATTATTTTTGTATTTCATTGCCAAGCTCTTAGAGACTGGCTTGAAGAAAATTCCTATTGCATCATTTACAGGCTTCTACATGTGTGTATGAAAAATCTGTTGTATTATGAGGGTTGTTTTCTGGTTTTAGAGGATAAAACCTTATAAATCTCACCTAGTGGATGTTGATATTACAAAGATGATTTAATTTCATACTAAACTTATGTCTTTGTACTTCTTTCAAGAAGACTTCTTATTGCTTTGGCATTTTCCAATTGTTTTGCTAAAAAAATACCTGGGCTTTTAGGCTGCTTGCAGCTTCTATTGAGATGTCATGTACCCTGGCACACTGGAGTGCTTTGTTTGCTTCTAATGTAAATGGAAAGGCTGAAAGCTTGGAAAGCAATGCAATGCTCAAGGTCAGCTCAGTTTGGCAGGACCAGCTTCCAAAATAACAAAGCACTCTTGAATTATTTCTTTTAGGAAAAAAGAGTTCTGCTTTTTTACTTCCTCAGAGCCCTTCTTAGGGTTAGCTGTACTCACCAGCATGGCTTTCCCTCCTCTTGCTTCCAACTTGGGCTGTGAGATATGAATGGATTTTACCTGCTGCTCCCTGCCAGCCCGAACCTTCTTTGGTGATTGGCCCTGAGAGCAGACACTACTTTGGCATCACGTTCCTGATTGCTAGAAGGGCCATGTTGTTGGGCCGTTTGATGGATGTAAAGCTGGGTAGATGGATATGAAGGGTGGGGAGAGGAAGAGGAGGATAAGGAGGAATAACAGTGTCTTCGGAAGCACAACATCTGTGGGAGAGAGAAGAGAGGGGAGTAGCTCCAGAGCAGAGCACAGGGTTGAATGAAAGTGCAGCTACAGGATTTGGTGTTGGACAATGAATAATCAGTAACACACATCAAACCCCGGTGCTTCTGGCTGGGCTTTTCAGAAAGTCCTCAGTGATTTAAGAGCACAGCTGCCATTGACTTCCAACGGGGCTTAAGCACTTTCCAAAATTTACCTCCTTACACATCAAGCTGTTAGCTGTTGTTCTTTTTACTTCACTCTTTTAAAGCCTTGTTCTTTTCTTGATTTGGCTGCCTTGGAAACCTACTGACAGTTTCCATGGAGCAGTGCACTAGAGTTTATATATATAATTATGGCCTTAGCTTTATATTTGCTGCTTCTACAGTGACAGTCAACCCCAAATCTCTGAGCATCTGAAAGATAGCCTTATCCTGGGAAAAGTATGTGTACCATAGAAATGTTCAAATGCCAATGAAAACACTCTCCTCTCACTATTGTCTTGCTTTATCCAGCTCCACATGTGTCATATTTGAGCCCATGCTAATTGTACCAGCTCTAAAACAGACTCTCTTTAACTAAGAGCAGAAATAAAATTTGGGGTTTAGCAATTGCCTTCAACACACTCCTGCCATGTTGAGATATAAGGAGCATGTATGTAAGGAGAATGAACCTGTGTAAGGAGAATGGGGGTTTTTCCCTACCAAATTATTTTATGATCCTTGAGCAGATATTGTAATCAGATAAAATATGGCTGTGATCTCCAAGGCAGAATTGAACTCAGTGAATTCCTATCTTGTCTGACAGCAAGAGAAAATACATATATAATATTCTTACTTCATTTGAGGTGGTTATGCGCCATGGCTTCTACTTAGTGTTCAAAGAATCTCATTTATTCCCACATGAATTTGACAATGTATTTAGCATCAGGTCCATAAAGAAAGGAGTTTATAGATGCATTTAAAGAGCATTTGAAGTGCTCTTTGTTTAGACTATAAAGTTTTGTGTTATTTCTTTGAGAAATTGGAAAGTACTTTTGCACCAAAAACAATACACAGGTCATAATTTTTAAGTACTGAAAATGCAAAATTATACAGTTTAAAGTGAGTAGTAACTTTAAAAGCTCTAATGACATTGATTAAAAGATAATGGTTGGGGTTTCTTCTCTTTAGAGAGAGGTTGGAGAACTCTGACAATCTTACACAGATTATGATGCTGTGAATTACCTTAATTTTCAATAGAATGTTCTTTAAAATGTGGGAGAGGTAGACTTAGGTATTGCAGATGGATCTTGCAGTGAAGGAATACAATGTCACCATTGATGTTCAGTCAGGAATAATCATATAGATAAAAAAGACATAACATTTTAAAGCCACACTTTATCAAATTTTTCAGTTTGTTCAGTGTGTTCTCATCCTGAAGAATTTCTTGCAGGGAGAGGTGCAGTGTCCAATGGGGCTTGCATTGTTCCTGTATTTGTTAGCTCTCATGAGCTACTCAGGTGTGGGGAAGTCTGATATGCTAGAACCAATTCAAGGGAAGCAGTACAGGGTAAAAAGTCATTTGCTGGAAGGCCAGGTACTGAGTAAAGTAAATTGTAAAAAATCTCTTTTAATAGGAATGTTTTATTTTCAAGGGAAAATTTTTATTTGGAAAATTTTGATTGCACAGTGATTTTCTAAAAACAAAACTTTGGTCTCCTGGGGCAAAGCAGTAACTAAGGACAGTAAGGTGAGGACTGGGTTCAAATGCACCACATTATATCTTTATTATTAAAAATGTTTGCAAAATATATTGCACATAAAATTACAAACGCACAGCTGACACAGGCAAGGTATCCATATGTTCTTTCCCAAAAAAAGTGAAGAACAGAACTTGAAAATCCTGCTGGTTTACAGCCATCTGCTGGATCTCCCCCAAACACACACCTGTCTTTCCCTGCAAGAAAATGTTTTAGATTCATGCACTCACAGACAGATAAGAGAGACAAACCCCCCCACCCCCACCCCGTGACCCACAGGCATGTAATGGCTTGTGTTTTGAACACAGGTTTCAACAGACCTAATGAAAGTTCAGAGTACAATTGCTGCATGTGTTACCTGGCTTTGATGGGGTCAGGCTGTCACAGGCTATCAAGAGTTTGTATTTATGCTTTTTCTTCTGCCCAAAGGCAAAGGCAAGACATAACATTTCTATCAATATTTGGAGTGGATAGCCTGGTTTAGCTCCTAGATTTTTCTGAGTGGTATTTGGACTGATGCTGTTTGCCTTGCCTGCTGATTCTGATTTAAGATAAGTAAATATTTCCTCTTTATTTTTTTCCACTTAATATTGTAGTTACATATCTATGCCTGTCGCTACTTGTGTTTATAAGTGCTTGAGCCCGGCTTTCAGATGCCTCTGCCTTTTTCAGAAATATTGGTCAGCTCCAGCAAAAAAAAACCCAGTTTTTCAACATTCCTTAATAACCCTCAACTGATATCACCCCCATCCTCCCCACTTGCCCATCCAGCTACTGAAAAACACAGAGACCTGGTTCAGGTGCAGGCTGGAACATGGGATCCATTTCTCAGCAGAAACAAGGGAGGTGGGCAGCAAGACAGTGCTGGCAGTGGTGTTTTGTGTCTACCCCAAATCAATGGACCAGTTGCATGGAAAGCTCACTTGGTGTGTTAATGGACCCTGCTCAGCTGTTATTTTGGTGTCTGTCTCCTGCTGATTCTCTGACTGCTGAGCACAGTTCAATACCTCCCCCAAAATGCTGTAGTACCTGCTTTTAGGAATGCTTTTAGGAGTACTTTTAAAGTTGTTAGTAGCTTTTCTCAAAATCAGATAGTACCTAATTTATTTTTGCCATATGACACCCAGGATATCTGCTTGTGACCAGGATCCATATTTCTCCTTAGCTAAAAGGAATGTATCTGGGATCACTCCCCAGAGGAAGTCCTTGTCTGTGTTAGCCAAACTTGTGCACACAGCACAAGAGTGGACTGAATAGCTTTATTCTGAATTGATTGCTTTTCCATGGGATCCTGTTGTACCATGGAGATCAGACTCAGAGATCAGTTTGAATGATTTGTTTTGCCAGTCTATTTTTAGCCAAAATGACATTTGTATGAATGCAAAATCATTCAACTCTGGTAGCCTTTGGTAATGTCGAAATCTGCATGTTTTTTGTGAAGTTATTTATTTTCTTTACCTCTATAGGCAAAAACTTGTGCTCATTGGACAGAAATTTTGCTTCAGTTCTTCCTGCCAAGAATAATACAGGTAGAATTCCAGGCACTCCAAGCTTCTGCTCAGTGTTTGGGAGAGAGCAAGGGCAAAGTGTGTACACACAGGAGGATCCCTACACTGCACGTGGAAGAAGAGATGACTGCACTTTGAGCAATCAAAATGTGTTTGTGTGCGTTTGCTCATAACGTGGGGGAAGTTTCTTAAGAAAACAGCCCTCCTTTTTCCAAAGTAAGTTATTATGGTCATATATTTAGATTTGTGCTGTTCTATGTGAAAGGATTGATGGGATAAATATCAAGATGCGTCCCTGGCTGGCATGCCTTGTCAGAGGCAGAGGCAATAAGCTTCCATCAGTTTTTGCCCTATCATATGTCTCAGTATGGAGCCCGCTCAATCACTGTTTTTTTGGAACCAAAGCTTTTCATGAGTCCTCAGGGTTCACCCTGACTCACGTTATCAGGTTAGACTGAAATAAAGTTGTTTCCTTGATACTTATCCTGAATTTTTTCAAGCAAAACAGACATCAATTTAAGCTACTCAAGCGTTTATGCAGAACACAAACTGTGATTTCAGATGATTTTTTACTAGGTTTATCATCAATTAAAATGAATACACAAGTGATTTTTTTATGTCCTGTTAAGCACAGGTTTAGTGCATGAATTTCTTAATTCTTGAAGAATGGTCCTTGTCCCTAAGATCCAGCAGAAAGGCTCTATCTGTTTTCTGCATTTGTTTACTCTATTTTCAGAGAATTATCTACAATGACTCCTAACTGGTAATATTTCATTTCAAGCTTATCATCATCTGTTTGTGTATAAAGTTAGGACTGTGTTTTCTCTGTGTGCATGACTTTGCGTTTATTGAATAGAAATTTCATCAAATGCTTTATGTCTCAATCAAAAGCCTTCTGCAATGCTTCGCAGTCAATTTAGTCTTGACAAGTGTGAATAATATTATATCACTAGCAAACCTTGATATCTTATGCAAGTCTCCACTTTCAGGATTTTTCAGGAGGATGCTGAAAAATAGCAGTGAAGGAGAAATTCTCCCCATGGTAATTGTTCTATATTAAGACAACTGAACAATTATTTCTACTCTTTCCTTCCCATCGAACTGCTGATAATTCATATTGTCTGTGAGAAAAAGCTTCCTCTTATTTCTCTTCTTCCTCTATAATTTAGGGTTTTTTAAATGCTTTCATGTTTGTTCTCCAGGCCATGAACTGGCTCCCGCAGGGTGTCCCCAAGCTTCTGCACTGCTGGCCAGGCTCTGGGCTCCCCTGCTTCCCACACGGACACCAAAGACAGAAATTGGCTTTTTCTGGAGGCTTCCTTTTCTTTCTCCCCTAGCTAGATGAGACACAATTTTCCCCCGCAACCCTTCTCCTAACACTATTAACACAACACATTTATTTTTCTTTATTATCTTGTCAACTACTATGTGTACCTTTTGTTTTCATAGCACATTAGTTTTTGGTCCCGGGCAGCACAGTTGTGATGATACAAACAATAAAGGACAGTAAAGTCTTTAGACATTTGCAGCTTTCTAAGCACAAAGCAGACAGGTGCATTCTGCTGCTGTAATTTAGCAGAGCTTTGGCCTGGAACCATTTTACCTTAGCTTATGATAATTATTATTAGGATGCGGGATTAATTTTGACTTAAATTTTATCTAGTTTGAGAGAACAAGTTTCTGCTGTACTTTTAATTATAGCTGTCCTAGAAGTTTGTGCTCACAGAGTTGATGAGAAGTAACACTTCGCTCTCTGGAGAAAGATTTTAAGAGCTCTCAGCGGCTCTTGGGGCTCTTATGTGTAATGTGTGCGCCATGTGCCAGCTCAAAGGCTTTATGGTGTGGGTCACAAACAGGTTGTGCATCAAGCTGTGCAGTGCTGAGCCATAACACTGATCTAACCATGGAATAACTGTCCCAAAAGCAGAGTTGCTGATGAACAGATAGGGAAATAAACATGTGCTGGAATAGCTGCATTGGATGTAACAAAAAGACTGAAGTAAGAATAGAAAACGCCATATTAAAACTTGTCACAGTATTATTTGTGTTAATTTTAATGAGCTCAGTTATTTGTGTTTGATCTTACTTCTTTGCATGGCTATATTTCCATAACTTTTTCTGAGATCTGTGAAGATCCCTTTATTATTTTTACTAGTTTTAAGCATTTTTCTGGTTTTAGAGTATCTTTTCTGAAGTTTTATTTTGTTTTGAAATTTTACCTACCGTGTTTTCACTGAGAAAAATAAATTGCTTTTGAAAAGGATCTCCATTTGTGTCTTAGCCTGAGAACCTGCTCTCGGGTTTAGATTCACCTGTCCTTGAAACAGCCTATAAATCAGCCTATAAAATGGATCACATACAATCAAATTAAGTGGTCTAATGACATTATCTGTAGTCTTAAAAACTAAAGTAAAACAATTCAAAGAATAAAGTTTCCTGATCCAGTGCTGAGTCTGACAGATCTGACTCCGTGCTGAATAACTGTGGTTGGCAGGTACATCTTCTGCTAATGCTTTTCTTCTTTAGCTGGATGATTGCAGAAGCATTTTTGATCTGAATAGCCAAAGAGATGTAAAATCAATGCCTGTTATTGCTTTGCCAGTTCTATCTTGAAATAAGGAATCTTCAAATATTTGCTTTGTGGAATTCAGCTGCACAAATGCCTGCAGAATAAAATTCTCTGGCCAAGGTGTCGTGAAGAAAGGAGTCCTACAAATCTAAGCATCGTTATTACCTTTTAAGCACTGTATGAATTTAAAGGTAGAAAATTGCCTGCCTCCAAGCCCCTGTCTTCGGGGCTAGTTTCCCAAACTGCAAAAGAGATCTATAAGTTGGATTTGTCTTCCTCAGAAAAAATATCTTTAGTCAAATTTTCTATCTATTCCTACTGTAATGTAGATGTGTCTGTCAAACACTGATCATACACATTTATTGTGAATATACTCCAAAGACCCAAGGATAAATTTACCAACAGAGCCAAGGTAACTCCCAGTTGTATCCTACTCTCTCAATTACATATTAGGGAATTTTTTCTGCTCACTTTCACCACCAGCCCATGTAATAATTTTATGTTATGTTCTGAAAACAGATGTCCTGGTAGAAAAATCTGTAGTTACCTTCCCATGTTATTGTTATTAAACTGCCTCTTACATTTCTCCCTTTTTTCATCAGTTATCTGTTAACTGAACTGTATTTTTATTGTTCACTTTTATTTTATTTTCGGAGAAGGAAAAGAGATAGAATGAGAGGAAGACAACAGGGACAGAAGCCGTTAGCCAATATCTGGAGAGCAGGGCAGGCATCTTTGATACTGGGCCTAAATACTGTCCCAGGTGTTAACAGCTCCAGGAACTTCTTTACCCTAGATAGTTTATCTATATTATCTAGGCTGCAATGGATCTTCCGAGTGCTTAACCAGTCTCTCATTTAATGTGTCTCTGCTTCATGTTATTCATAAAACAAGTTCTTTCAAGCTTGGTTATGTATAATGACCTTAAATCATTAAAAATTGAGAGATGTCTATCTTCAATCATGGAATTAAAAGGGCCACAGTTCTATTAGTCAGGAAAAAAACCCTACAGATATCCAATTTGGATTCATGGCAAATTTAAGTAATTGTGAAGGATGTGCACAGTTAGTTTTTCTTTAGTTTTTAGCTGAGAGATGACATCAAGTGTGTCTGCTTATGAATATGTATAAACCATAATACAAACTCTTCTGCATAGGAAATTTGACTCAACTATGTGTTAGTAGACAGTTTGCCTCTGTAATTATATTACTACTTAATAATGTGTAAAACTCCACTGTGTGCTAATTACACTTAACAAATAGAGTGGTCAATGTTATTACTGGGAAATGTACAAAACAAAAGACATTTTCTAATTTCTTGGTAGACTGTACTCTGTACAGTCTATAGTAAGGAAATATCTTGTGATTATCTGAGTCATACTGGAAATAATTCAATGCAAATTAGACATCATGTGTATGATATCTGGTTTTCAGGTTCAGAAAAACATAAAGTGTATTTCCTGACACGTGTTTTCAGCCCTGTTTTTATGGTAATGTGATTTTCCCTGACATTCTGATTCAGTTTTTAAAAGGACAACATGGCCTAAATACTGCAAAAGAACATGTGGGGGATTCATGACATGCATAAATCAAGGTCTGAATAGACATCTTCTATTTTCTCTTATCTTAGTATTGAAAATGGATATTTTATAGTTTGTTAAGAAGTTTATTCAGGGCCATGTTTCTTCACTTTTCTCTTTGTAGGACAACTACCTGAATTTATTAAGATTAATATATACAGCTTTGCTCAACGGGTCAAGAAGCCTGGATTTTTGGGCTGCGGGGAGAGAGAGAGGCCACACTCACCCATTTCTTTCCATTCACCAAACTGTTCATTGAAAACGGTAAAAGGGCCACAGCTACTCTGTGCCACTGTGTGTTTCTGGAGGACCACCAGGGCCAGTCCTGTGGGATGGCTCCTGAGAAGTGCCGGATGCAGGAGCTGGTTGGGCTGGGATCCTGCAGGGCCCTGGAGCTGCCCCTTGTCCCTGGGAGCTCCGGGTGCCCGGGGGCTCGCTCCGGCCGGGCGCGGGCGGCTCTGCGGCTGGCCGCCGGCGCAGGTTGTAGCGGCGTTGCGGGCGGCGGCTGCGGGCCCTGTCCATGGCCATCCTCCTGCGCAGGCGGGTGGGCAGGCCCACCACAAACAGCTCGTAGTCGTCGTCGCCTCGCACGGAGTGCAGCACCTGCTCCAGGGACTGCCGGCACACGGGGCAGTCCTCCCTGCCCTGGGCCCAGTGCCGGATGCACCTAAAGCAGAACTGGTGCATGCAGTAGGCCACGAACGCCGGCTTCCTCACGGCGCCCAGGCAGATGGGGCACTCCGAGCCCACCGCAGCCTTCAGCGGCCCTGCCCTCGCAGCAGAGCCGCTCGCCCCCGTGCCTTCTTTGGCACCGCTCGCCATGTGCTGCCAAGAGGGACGTGGAAGGTGCTGGAAGTTGTATGGCAGAAGGGCTTGCTCGGGATGTTGAGCTGCTCCTTCTCATTAGTGCTGCAGCTGTGGGTGTCGAGGCCACAGTTGTTGGCTGGCCTGGGGACAGGTGGAAGAAATGCTCAGGTCCCCTTGGAAGGAAACCTTCCCAGCTTGTCTGGGTAAGGTTTCCCCTCCCAGACCAGCTCTATGGCTATGAGACAACATAATCCTTTACTACGTGGTTGGGTCTGTTACCACTGGCACCAAGCTCCAGCACTGTGAGATCACAATGGGCCATCCTCACCCACAGCACACATGCCTGGGGCTACTGTCCCCAGAATAACAGCCCTCTGCATCCCCCCTTGTCTTGTGCAAATAAGAAAGAAAGAAAGGATATTTGCAACCGCTTTTGTGGGATCAAATGGTTTCTTTTTAGAGGTTTTCTTTACTGATAGAAATGACCTTGTTCTCCTTCCATTTTAAAAATTAATCATGCTGGTATTTTGGTGGTGAAAATATAAATGAACCCTCATTACAACCAAGTACATGCAGGGTCAGTAAATTCTTTCTGTTGGAAAGCTAGTGAGATGAAAATGAGACTGTTAATAGAATATCCATCACATTGATGAAACTGTTGATTGAAATTCATCCTCACGTATAACCTATTTGTAATTTCTCTGTAACAATGTATATTAATGGGGTCTTGTTACTTTCTTATTAGTGTTAAAATGATAGCAGGAAATGCTTCCAATTCAAAACCTTTTTGTTACTGGGTTTCACTAAGAGTTTCTTAGTTCTTGTATAGAAATCAATTGCTTTATTGTCTGAATATAACTCAAGAATGTATTACAGAGGAAAAACAAAGGTGCTTGTACTTTTCCAGACCTAAAAAGTCTGAACTAAATTTTTGTTACAAAGCAGAAATCTATAGTAAAGGTAAGTCTAAAGAAGAATTTCAATAATGTTGAGTTCTAATCTAAGACTGGATTCAGGATTTTCCACTTTGTCCCACTTTCTAGATGACAATTGTATATCTCATTCCAGTATGACTTTTACAAAGACCATATAAAAAAAGAATTAATCCCTGCTGCATTCCTTCTTTAAAAACTCCATATAAAATTAATTATACTGGTTCTTTTTTCTTTAAAAAAAAATTAAGCATGGAAAAGCTAAATTGTCTAAGGTATGGATGTACATGTGGCTGAAATTTGATTGAACCAAAGTTACAGTCAGATGGCTTTTGACTTAAGCTATATAACATCTTATTAGTTAGGTGCTATTTTTGCAAAATTTTAAACTGTTTTAAAGCCAAATCTCATTCTTTCTTCCATGTTATGTCAAGGGTTTGGAAATACCTTGCTCATTTTTGCTGTCTCAAAATGCAGTTCTTTATTCTAATTTGCTGCCACATGAAGAAAACATCCCTAATTATTGACAGTGAAAGCTAAGTTTTTCCAAAAAGTCATTCTTTATCCATTCCCATTTCAGTCTGGCCTTCAGTGTTTTCTTCTTTCAGAAGTGTTTCAGAAAGTAAACTGTGACGAGAGTATCTCTCACAGATATCTCTCACAGAAATGAATGAGGAAGCTATATTAGTTCCTCAGGTGGCATCACTGAAGCAACAAGAAAATGAACATGGATGGTTTGGGACCTTTTCTCCCATGCAGAGCTCTGTGCTCTCCCCCTTCAGTGGTCTGAACAGAAACATGGGGATGAAGAAGACAGCTTCTTGCTTTCTCGTTTTCTTGCTCTGCTAATCAATCCTATAGCCAAGTGGCCCAGAATGGCTGCTTATTGTAAAGCAGGCATCCAAACTTTCTGAGTCCTGTTGTTTTCATTCCACAGGTAACAATGGGAAAGAAATATCCAGGTTGGCACTGAATTTTTATAGTCTAGCAGAGCAGAGCACACAGAAAGTTAAAACAAGGGCAGACAGAAAGTCTTCTGAAAGATCAATGCTCATATCTCTAACCCAAACTGCATTATGGCAGTGTCTGGCATTACAAACAGCACTAGATTTTTCTAACAGCAGTTTGTGCTAAGGAATTAAATCTGGCATTCTGTACTGCCATAGTAGGGCAGTTAGGGTGTGATCTTCTATTGACTTCAAACTCAAATGAGCTGTATTTTTTATAAATCACCACCATCCTGGCATGCAGAGAATGCAGAAGGAAGATCTGAAATACAAGGCATTAAAGAAATGTTATGAAGATCGATTGGAAGCAGTGATTAACTACTCAGTGCATCACAAAGCAACATTTCCTCATTCTACAAAAGGGCAATACGTGGTTATAAGTCAAAAAGTGGAAATGTTTCTTCATTTATGAAGTTTCATAAATCATATTCTCAATCATTTAAAATACACTACTTTTTACACTTAAAGTAAGATTGACTCCATGAACTTTCCATACCCTGAAGAAGCAATAGCTTACTTTTATCTGTTGGCAGATTGTGTTATGGCAGATGTTTAGCAGTGTGTGGGGACTCCAACAGGAACTATTGGATAAGTACATGTGCTATGATTTTATAGATCTCAGCATCAATGGCATCTAGTACTGCTGCATCCTTGCTTAAATTGTACTGTGTAGCAACATATCAGCAAATGGCCTGGCCAAAAAAATCTCAGTTATAAACTTCAGCATTTTGCACCTGATTATGGAACAATCTGCAGTAATGGCACAGTCAACAAAATTGTTCACTTGAACTTGAATCCTGCTGCTAATGACTGACATAAATAACTGGTCAATATACCTTGCATGAGAAGCTAACCTGAGTGGACAGCTTGTGTTTCATTTTCTGAGTTGAAAATTAAATTATTGTATCAAAAATCATTGATTTGGTAAAAGTATAGAGTGCTTTCTTCATCCCCAGAATCAGTATTGTAGAGGAGCTAATTTAGTCTGATTTTCAATCACCCTCAGAATCCTGCCAACAAAACAGAAACAGGGCCAGTATGGAGAGAGTAAAGTATAGATCTGGTGTCTAGAGAAATACACTGCAGGAACTCAGGAATTCTAAAAGTGGGGCTGACCCAAAAAGATTGCAATCAAACATATCTGCATTCAGAAAATTGGCAATTTCTGTTTGAGAACTGTAACTCTACAGAAGATTTAAGTCTTTCTTGAGTGAAGTCTAACTGCATCAACAGATACCTTAGAAAACTGAAGAGAGTTTTCTGGGACTGCACAATCAGGGATCAGAAAAATAATCACAAATGTGACAGAAAGCTGACCACCAAGTGAAGATGCAAAAAACCATAGTACAGCTGACTGACTGAAAGTTGTCTTGCCACAAAACAACTGTTGCCAAACTTCAGCTTGCAGATGCAGAACTGTTTCAAACAAACTGGAAACACTTGAATTGAATTTGAATATGTTGTGTGACAACAGATAATATTCAGAAGTAGGAGGTTATGCATTAAATAAAAATAAAAGTAAAGTTCCCCTCCACAAAACCAGAATTTGTTCCAGTAAGTCTATCTACAATTTTTATTTTTTATTTTCCTCTGTTGTGAAAAACCATTGATTGGCATAACATCTACCATTTGGAAACTTAGTCTAAACACAACCTATAATTTTCCCTTTACTTTATATTACTGGTACCATTCTACACAATTCATCCTGTTTGTTTAGGGTTTCAGCCTGTACAATATCTTTGAAACATTATAATGAAATAAGCATCCTGATAGTCACTTAACCAAACAAGGTTTCAATTACTTGGTTATCCATGCCAACATCAAACTAAAAGCTTTTGTTCTCTTTTCTCAGACTGCATACATCTTTGATATTTGAAGTACTAAGAACAATACTAGTTCAGCTCAAGTTCCCAACAAATCTGCAGAGACAGGCAATATGTCTTCTCTTACATGATGTGCCCCTACATAAACAGACCTTATCTTTGTGTCATACCACATTTATAAAAGGTCTCAAAATGGCCATTACAATCACCCTCATGACCTTTTCTGCAGACAGTTTTCTATTTCTTCCTATTGTCCTTTCGTTAACTCTTCCCTTACCATCTCATTTAGGATAGAACTTGCACAATTTTAATACCTCATATTCTAAAATACATGTCTCTTTCATGTTGTTCTATCTTCCCTTCCAAGTACAGTTCATAACTAGCTCAAGGTTTCATTCTTTCAGGATTTTTTCTTTCTTCTTTCCCTGTTGCCACTGGAAGGTGAAAACTCATTGGAATTAAGACTTCCTCATATATACCCATTCATCCCACTAAATATATTTGCATTTATCATTACTTTTACATTTCTCTGGGCTGAAAAGCACAAGTGTTCAATACTTCTTCCCAGGCAGACTGTTTGGGACCATCCTGAACCAAGTCTGCATGTTCCTCTGTGAATAGAGTGTGTTTAATCTCTGCATTTGATCAAGGGTTGATTGTTGGGGTTGCTCCATATCATGGTTTAGGAATGCTATTCCCCAATTTAGCAAACTCTAAAAAGAACATGTAAACATATTTTCTATTCAGTGTTTTCAGGTATTATGCCTACGAATTTTCTTTTCCCACACCAAGCTGTTCTCCCGAACAGAGCAGCCTTGTTTGCAGGACGTTTCTCTTCAGACTCAATGTCTTGGTACTTAGGAAAAACAATCTGTGGTAATACCCTGGCACAGACTGCCTGTTATTTGTGGACTAACCAGTTAATCAGTTTGCACCACCTGCTGAAGAACGATAATAGTCTTGTCATTGCCTCATTCTCACATCTATTTAGATTTTAAACTAAATAAATAAGACTTTCTCTTACCATCTTGTTTAGAAAAAAGAAGACACCCAGGCCTTTTACAAAACCAAAATATACTGTTGGCATAATTTCACCACAAAAAAAAATAAACAAAAAACAAACAACCAAACAAAAAACCCTATTTTTAAAGTGGATAGTGTTGCTATAGCATATTAATGCAAGTATAATTATGAGAATTCTCTAATTCCTAATCTACCTCTTCAGAAGGGATGAAGACTCTTGCATTCACCCTGTGATTTTATCGTTGTTTTCTCTTGTCTTGATGTAGGGCTCTGATAACTGAGATCATTACAAGCTTTCTGCATCTGAGTCCAGAGCATCCAAAGGAGCTTTCCAAACTGTTTTTGAAGAGATGCTTTAATTCTTGATTATACTGACTCCAGCACACCTTTAACTCCTGTGATCAGAGACTCAACACCCCCCTGCTAACACAATGCCCTTATTCATCTAGCAGTGATCAGTCCTTACCTTACTGGTTGTGTTGATTATCTGCTCGACCTTTTTCATACTATCGAATTTCTGCTTTTTAGTAGATGTTGATTTTTTTCTGTTAAAACACAGGATGTTTTCTTGCTTCCTCCTCTTATCTCCAGCTCTTTAAACTATTCCAGATATGCATCTGGAAACACAAAAATGTCTGTGATCTTTCCTTTGCCCCATGATTGAATTTTGTGATAATAAATTTCCTTTGGAGTACTGCTTTTCTCTCTGGCTGTTGCAACCAAATTCAGGTCCAGGTACCAGCTGCTAGCTTTTCTGCATCTTTCCAGCAGGGATTTTTCACTTACCAGACAGTGAGACAACAGGACCTGTTTTTTCCTTTGGCAGCCCTAGTTAGAGGGAATTTTGGTAGTATTTTTTAATTTCAAATCTGTCTTAGTGTTTGCAAGTTTCTCTTGTGACCTGTCCCCTCAGTTGGTAAAGCAAAAATAAAGGAAGTGTTTTCAAGATATGTTCTAAGAGTGGAAACATGCCTTTCTTCCAATGGCAATGCTTGAAACAGTGGCCTTGGACTAAAAGCAAAGTCACTTTAATCAGCTTAAAATTAAGGTATGCACTCAGAATTTTCTTTGCTATGCTATTTGTACCTTCCTAGTACTCAGTTTTATATATATATATATATTTGTACCCCTGTTTTGCACCATTTCTTCTAACTTCAGTTCCCCAAAATCAAAAAGTTAGCAAAGCTATTGTCCATATAACGTTCCGTCATTCCTTCATTAATGTTATTTTACTTTTACTAGAAAAAATACTGTCCTGATATATTGAACGCAAGCAGAAGAAGGAAATCACTGGAAAAGAAAGGTAAAAGTAGTCTATTAAATAAGAGAAGGAAAACTGAGCTAAATCAAATGAAAGAATTGTAAAGGATGAGAGACACTTGAAAAGCATATGCTTATTCTAGAAAGATGAGGGAAAGGCAGAAAAAGAAATTAAACAAAGAATTCAGTGTGGTGGTAAGCAAAGAAATTATGTACACAGCAAAAATTTCATTTAATGTTAAGTGGCGGGCTACATTTACTAAAAATCTAATACCTGCATCAAGGTCATCCCACATTTGTCTTCCTTTCCTTCTTCAACTTCAATCTGACATTAAAGTATGCATATATTTTTGAATAGTCCATTTCTCTAGAAAACAGTGGGGACAGAAACCGCTGGATGTAAATAGCTCCAACTATAACAGAAATTAAAGTGAAAGCTTCAACATTTTTCAGTCTAACTGCATCATAACTGTTTAACTCAAATCAGCTTCTTTTATGCTTTCAAACCCTAGCCCAAAGAAAGTTTTTTGCCATGGTCCTTTTCTGTGGTTACACTGAAGCAGAGATGGACCTCATCTGCTCTTTCTTGTAACAACTGGATGTCAAAAGTGCAAAATTATTTTTTCTTACTGTTTTCATGTTGGTCACAACACATTAAAACAAGCCAAAAGGATAAACTTCTGAAAAGTGAGACATTCTCTGCTAAAGCGTATAGAATTTCTTCATGAGCTTTTTTCTTTGTATTTGTTGAAGAGGGAGTTGCTTCCATTTAAAACTTAATTTGTCTGCTTTTTAACTTGCACTAATATTTTATCTGATTTTCCTTTTGACACTTCCTTCTGTTATATGATATATAATTTTGTACCCCAGAAGAATCTACCCTACCAAACTCCCTATAAAATTATTCCAGTATTGTTGATACTCAATGAAAGTCAATCTGAAAACAGACATTGAAGTCTTTGTTAAAGTTCGTTTTGTGTATCTTTAAAATAAGGAAGGAAACAAATCTGGACAGGAGTTATACCTGGCAAAGATATCTGAACTGGCCAGCTTACAGTTTCTGATAGGAAGAGATAAAATAACACTTAATATAAGTTTAAAATACTCTTCTTGATGGCCTTTGAGATGTCACAATGTTTGTAACTAATACAAAACAAATTATTTTTAGAAGGAAAAAATGCCTTCTGTGCAAAAAATGCTCCTCCAAATTAAAATGATTTGTCTCACTCTGAAAGCCTTATAAGAAAAGTTCTTTATCCTTTTACCTCTGTCCAACCTGAAGAAACTGGATGCACAGACACACCTTCAGGACAGGATTATATCCACTTTAGAGGATTTAGAATTGCAGAGACAATAGCACATCTGCTTTCAGCCTCATTCACTATTCCACAGAAAGAAACACACTCTTTTTTCTGAAAGATGGGAAACTGAACACACACACAAAAAAAAAAAAAAAAAAAAAAAAAAAAAAAAAAAAAAAAAGACAAAAACGACAAAAACAAACAAACAAAAAACCAAACCAACAAAAAACCCAACAAATAAAATCCCAGAAAAAAGTAAGAACTTCAAAACACAGTCTAGTTTCTGGGTTTATACTTGGAACAGATAGGCCACATGCTGCTCCCTGTTCACAGCTTGAAGAAAATACCCAATTTAGTCCTTATTGTGTAACAAAGAAACTGTAGTTTCTACTAAGAATTTGAGGACTGCACATTGACCACATTTTCTCATTATAAACAACATTGCTCAGACTATCAGATCTCACTGTCTCTCTCAGATTATATTGTTATCTCCATTGTGCATTCTTGATCCAGTGAATGATTTTTATATCACCATGCAATACGTTGCCTTGAAAATTTAATGCTTCCAAGTGGTTATTTTCCCCTCCAACTTCCCTATCTAACTTCTGGTACTCAGTTTGCAATTCCAGAAACTTAGGGGTTTTTTTAACAAAGCAGAGTAGTAGAAGCCCCCAAACTGAGTGCTGTTATCATAGATTCATAGAATGCTTTGTGTGGGAAGGGACCTTTAAAGGTCATCTGGTCTGACTCCCCAGGCTGCAACAACTTTCACTAGACAAGATTGCTCAAAGCAAATTGGGTCTTAAATTATCAATGCAAAGATACATATACAAACCAAATCAAGAAGCTGGAATAAATAAAATCATTACTAGCAAACAAAGTTATTTTTGTTCTCTCCTTTTCCAGGTACTATATAAACAACTATCAACTAACAGAATTGTACCATGTTGCTGAGCCACTGGATCAGCCTGAATGATGAATAAAACAAAATAAATGGGCTTCAAAATCCAAATGCAAATGGACCCTCCACTGGTAAAAATTGTGAAAGTAGGCTTTGTAATTATTAATAGATATTATTAAAAGGATATAATATTTGCAATTCCTCCCTAGAACTTGCCTTGCATATAGCCAGAATTGATTCTTGGTAGAAATTGCTCCTTATATAATACTCAGCTCATCAAAATAATGAAAGACAGGCTATAGTTTAGTGGTTAGAGTTAGTGATAAATGGACTAGAAATGGAGCTGGTGAATCAATTTCTCAACCCTAGGTGCTGTCAGTCTGATCTTCAGAAATGAGGAAAAGCAACAGAAAAAGCTTTGCAACAGGCTATTAACTTTCAAGCTATGGGAGAAATGTAACAATGCTGCATGCCAACAGATGTTCATCTGCTAGAAAGACACTCATTTTGAAGTTAAATCAAATACATGGATTATGTTGTCTGGATAGAGTGCTGTATTGATTCAAGTGAAATTTTGGTATTGTTTAAGTAGTTGAGGTTGTAAAATTGATGGAGAAATATCCTTCATATCAGACAGGTTTCAGATACTGGGTGATTCTCAGCTGTCTCAGGCAACAGTTCTCTTCTGACAGACTGTGCCTCAAAGCAGACCCGATGCAGCTGCACCACCCACCTGAAACACATCTTGTGTACCCCACATGACAACTTTACAAAATATTTGATACCCCATCAGTCTCTGGTAACTCAAGATGGTGTTATGGGTTTCTTGTCCTCAACAGCTCACATATGATTAAACCTACTGATGCCCTTGAAAAAATAACCAACAGATGTCTGTTTTCAGTATATTAAGTTCTGCTTAAAATAGAGTACTGAATTATTGCTATTTAGGAATCAGCTGGAAATGAGACCACTGCTAATCCAGCATTCTCCTTTCTATCACAAAACTTGCCAAGAATCATTTGCTAGGTTTCCATGTGTCAGCCGACTATCAGCCAAGATGTTTTATTAGAATTTGTAAAACTTCTTGAAAAATTTTAGAAGAATGCTAATACTGAAGAGCTCATCTTCCATGTTAAGTATCCTACTCCAACAGAATTCCAATAAGTAAAAGTTTTTGGATTGTTAAGGATAACTTAAAGGCAGCACATGCTGTCTAACATTGAACAGAAATCCCTAGAAAGGGTTAACCATGACATAGTGACTAGCTGTAACTAAAGCACAAGAATCTATACATAGTTTGTTTGTTTTTTGCCAGAAAAAGTAGTAAATTTTGAAGCACCCTGATAAATACTAAAAATCCTGTTATGAAGCAAATATTCTAGCCAAACATATCACTAAAAATTAATATAATGCAATGGAGATTTTTTACATGTTAATGCTGTTTAGTATTGCTCAGCTGTTGGAACTTTTAAACTTTTTTGTACCAAATGCTTAATAAAATGCACAAACTTAGCCAAGTTGTGAAAAACCCGAATAAGATTAAAAATCTTTTGACAGAAATGTGACAAGGCATGGGGAAGTAGATGCAATGGTCCTAGAGAAAGTGCACACAGGAATTTCTTTTTGTATATGGTTTTATTATAGAACACCCAGGTAAAGCTGAGAAAAACGCACAAAAAGGCCTGCATTCAAGACAAAAATAAATTTTAAAAAAGCGTTGAATCTGTAATCCTTAATAGTTTAGCTAATCTGGTGTGTGGCTTGCTGTTCTTTGAAATATGAAGACATTTTTTCATCTGTCTCAAACAAAATCTGCCATTGAATGAAGTTGGTTTTATCTTATTAGTACTGCATTTATTTTTCACAGTTACTACAATGAAACTGTTTGTTCTAACATCCCTTGACCACATATTTTTATGATTGGTAATGCATCATTAACAGAGAAACAGAAAAAAAAATATACTTAGAGCATTGTGTTATAAATCTTAGGGGAAACAAGAAGTTTGAACATTTTTTATGGGTTTTTTTCTTGCAATTCATGGATTTCCCAAAAAAAAAAAAAAAAGTCCTCTTTATGAATACAGTACAAAGCTAACTGTGAAACACTCATTAGTGACAGGTATTTCATTAAATAAGTAGATGGCATTTTAATAACTTACAGAAACTCCCCCAGCTAAGACTTAGAAGTGATAAATCTGCTAAATCTTTAAGCCTTATTTACCTTGCACTAATCATCTAGCCTCTAATTTATTTTATAAATAGGTAAAGCAAATTTGAAACATTAATTTGAATTACAGTTTCAGCAAACATAAATCAGACAGGATGGGACCTTTATAAACACGTTGTGCAGTTTGTTATCATTCATCAGATCTCTTGAAATTATCTTATATTAATTTAGCAGCACCATAAATATTATGGGAAAGGTGACTCTAGATTTTTCACCAATACATATGTCATCCACGTATGTAGCAGTCTCTACAGACACAAAGTATGTTTTCAATATTCCCCTAGAGTCAGCCTAGCCAAAGACAAATGACCTTAATGGAAGGCTTCCAGAGGACAAAGTAATGTCCATCTTTTCGGCTGACTGAGGTAATGTTTCACATTCAACTGTCTTGCGTTTTTTGTACCATGATAAATGCTGGATGCTGCAGTTAATTCATTCTGAAATTTCATAGTGTTTTCATGGCATCACAGTGCAGGGGGGTTTTTTTTTGTGACAGGTGCAAACATTAAAGAAAAAAGTAGGGGAAGAAAAGCAATGAAGAAGTAGCTAGTTTCACCCCCCTCTCTGATTACTGACCAAAGTAGTGGACCGTGGTTCATGAACACCTGGGGTAAAACAAAGCTCCAGTGCCTGCTCAATCTTCACTTCCTATTAAAATTTAAAGCTAGAGAAACCTCAAATAATTTCCATTAACTATAGAGAATAGAAAAGGAATACTTTATGATAGGATTAGGAGAGCAAAGACACACAAGCAGGTCTGGATACAGAGAGGGAAAGCATTGCACAGGAAAAATCCAGACTGAACCACTTTTCTAAGAGCTATATTGAATTCAGACAGTGATCTGCCATGGAGAAAAGGAGTGTCCCAGAAGAGAATGAGAGGAACAACTCAATGAAAGACGAAATATTAAACACACAAGAGTTCTGGCATCAGAGGAGGAGATGAAGGCAAGTAGCAGATTGATGCACAGAGTACAAAAGTTTATGGAGTGATGTAGAGGAATTTATTTCAGGAGTATGCAATAATTTGGTTACTTGTCACTTTCAAAATGGACAAGAAAGATAAGGAGGAAGAAGGAGAACTGCTAGGATTAGTAGAGGAGGAAAATGTCTATATTCCCTGATACTAGTCTCTTTTGTAACAAAATGTTGTATTTTCAAGGCATGATAATATTACAACTTAATCTCCTCTTCAGAGTTTCAGTGCATCTGATTAAATAATAAATAAATTAAGATTTGAGGCTCCAAGAAAAGCAAGTGCTTCTGCACTCAGTCCAATGTCAAGCTGTCTGTTCAAGTGCATTATTATTTTGAAGTGTGTCTCATCACTTCTTGCTTTATAACTCCTAAAAAGAATACAACTGCAAAATTAATATTTGGGTATGTAAATGCTTAGTTTGCATTCTAAGATGAGGGAAGACTGCACCAGAAAAATCACAGAACTGCTGTCCTTCAAGCTTGATACCTAAGTCTAGGTACCACCTTCAAAATCAACCAGAGGCTCACACTCTTTGGGTCTGTCAATTTTCAGTTAGCTAAGTAAAAATCATTTTAGAGGAAAATAATTCTGTTTTTACTCAAATAACTATGTTCATTAAAGTGGTGTTGCTTGAATTTTCTGTGGCTGGGGAATGTGTAAGAAGCACAAGGATGGAGACATCTTCTCACAGTCTCATATTGTGGTGATGACACAACAGGCAATATGGAGGTTAATCTACCAATTCAACATCTATAAACATGGAGCTTATCAGGCTTAGTTAGTAAATCCGTAAAAGATCCAGGCTGGAGGGATGGAGATAATCATTGAAGTCTTGTTTGCCCTGTTATGGTAGGTTGAGATAATTTTCAAAAAAATCTAAAAATTTTTCATGAAAGTTTTCACAAATTTGATGGTGCTCTTGGTACCTCAAGACACTAAATATCACAACTCAGCTACACTGCTCACAAATTTGCTATAAAATAAGAAATATTATAGGACCTTTCTAAAGGGAGATTAATCTTTTAAAAATTGACAAGGAAGCTCCATATAATTAAAAAGCATAAACATTTCTGCCTCTCTGCTTGGTAATAAGTGCATATTATGGCTAGTTAAATGTCAACAGCTATTTTTTGTATCATTAACTCACACAAGAGCCAGATGCTAAATAGTCATTTCAGTAGCATAAATGATGGAGCAAACTTTTGAGTAGGAAATAAAAAATTTAATACACAAGCAGAATTTTACATCCCTAGTAGCCAGCAGCCATTTAGAGTTGACAGATCAGCTATGTGGTTCAAAATCTTTGTGATAAAACAACCTGCAAAACAAAATGCACAGATAAAACCCATAACATGTCACATACTAAGAGTTTTCCAAATGTGTGTTAACAGATGCATTATTATGGTAAAAATTAGAAGACTTTCAATATATTCGACTTTAATTTTGTCACATAGGAAAAGAGAGGTTAAGGGGTCTTGCTTGCAGAGATCTATTTTTCACTGTGTATGGATTCAACTAACTATTTGGATTCAATGAACTATTCATTGCAGATTTAACAATTCATGATTCTTTGTCTCTATAGACTGGCTGTATCCTACTGCAAGCTGTTAATGTTTTAACAAAACAGAAACTTTCACCCCACATTAAACATTTTGGAAAGCAATTCTGCTCTGCTTGATACTGCAATGGATGCTGCTGGACTGTGCACCTTCCTGTGGGGTGTGATGTGTTGGGCATCATCAATGCATCAGACCCACCTCAGGTTCTGGGAAACAAGCTGAATTCCCAAATTCCCTTTGACTGCATCTTCTCACCCCATGAGTCTTCTCCCTTTGACGTGTACATATGACTCTCAGCCATAACACCAGTCCTGACCTGCTCTGTGCCTGCTGTTAGCCCAGGCTCATGGAGAAGCCCCGCAGTACAAAGGGCTTCTGCTCTGTCAGTCAGCTGCGAAGATACAGAGCAGCAGCTTTGGCAGTGTTAACATCAGTTCTGGTGCCAGACAGAGCAGGAAAAGGAGCTGAGCAAAGCAGCAGAATGTGGAGACCCCAACCAGTTGCTCTGCGATCTGATCCAAGAGTGCTGCACAGGAACAAATTCCTGTCTCACTGAATTGGTGCAAGCAGACACAGCACACCCCAGACATGGGATGACTAACTATGGCAGCACAGTTTTGAACAGAGAAAACTATTCTGTATGGATATGCTCAACTTAGGTGTAGTGGCAGTGTACTATTCAAGGGCTATTTTAATGAATAACTTATTTAATTTCCTTATAAGTCCATTTTTGTTAATTGAAAATGAGTTACAAACAAGAGTTTATCACATGGAGCTGCTATGGGTAAATAGTAACCAACTGTGCTATGAGCAATCTGGGGATGCTGTAAATGCTGACTAGTAAGTTATGGTTCATGGTACTGAGTCCAAGATTTGTTGATATGGTTTTGCATCCTTTAGTGTTCCATCATTACCAAAAGAACTGTGGGTGGCACAGCCTTATCCATTGCTGTTTCTACCAAGGTTCTTAGTTCTCAGTGACTTGCAGTCCAGAATGGGGCTGTTTATAAGGGAGCAGATCTGCTGAGTTTCATGACTGTCTTATTTAACAGGAAAAGAAAGCTTGTTTGCATGGCCATTACTGCAGACTTCAGAGATCCTTTCTATTTCCTGAGTCTGCAGTTCCAGATTTATCTTCTATTTCCTTTTGTAATTAAATCTCTTGGTGGATAGTTACAAGTTTGTGCTGTTCTATATTATGTCCAGAAAATAAAAGCTTACGTTTCAATGAAATGCTGAACTTTTAATCAGGTAGACATACTTCAGCAAATACTTTTTAAATGTATTTTATTTAATGCTGTGACAAAATGCTGCAGAAAACATTTTAAAATGTCATGAACTTTAAAATTACAAATCATATTATATTGATCAAACTGTGAATCTCACCAATTTTGACTTAGTGGATGTCTGTTATCATTCAAGGAGCACAACTACACCAGAATTTCTCACATTGAAGCACAAGAGGGAGAGCCTAAGATCATGTCTGGAAATAATGAGGGTACTGTAGGAACTTTTCGAGAAAGGCTTCTATAAAGAATATCTTTCTTTTTCCCCATATCACAGAAGGAAAGCCAATAATTCCAGTAAGCCCTTTATTTGACCTCATTAAATCACCCAGCTAGTTCCGTCTAATCAAACTAAAATTCATAAGTTTCATTTCTGAATTGTAAATGTATTGTTATCCTTTTGTTTTTATAAGAGCAAGTAATTGACTATAAAACTACATTTCCCGATCAACTACATATTTCTAGCCCTTGCTCTGCAAAATCACAGTCTTTTCATTGTGTCCACACTTCTCTTTTTGACTGAGGTTCTCTTGATCATTTTTTTATTCTGCTTGCACTGGGCTAAGGAAGAGGACACTCGTGTTTAAAAAGAGGAACTGACCACATTATTTTCAATCTTGAAAACATGCTTGGATTTTAGGGAAAAATTTTAGTATCAGTTTCACCTTGCTGATTATATTGCCCACTACCTCCTTTAATAACTGTCTTAATATTGCTGCTGCAATCTGCTCCTTGAGCCACATACATGTGTTAAATTACCTGGTAATGCAGAAGGCTAATAGGTGAAGCTCACTTAAAAAATTCCTAAGCAATTTAAATGATGGTAATATCTAAATCTTTTTGGTAAAAAACAGTTTTCCCATCCTAATATGAGTTTGAGTTGTTTACACTTGGGACTTCAGACATAAATATTTTCATTAATCAAGTCAAAATAACACTGGAAGAAAATTGATGAGGAGATGAATCAGTTAAATGGAGGGAAAATCCTTTAATCAAGGTTGCAAAATATTAATTTTTACCAATTTAATTCTAAAACCTATCCATTATTTTGACAATGTATCATGACTTGCTTATTCTGCACTATTGCTGTTAAATTGCAGTCACAGGTTCAATCATTTATGTTGACAGATTCAAACTATTTGATTTAACATTCTAAATTCAAAATTGTTGGCCTAGCTGATGTCGCAAAATGCTGTACCACAAATGCTACTAGTTTACCTAACTATCTTTGTGTGACCAGACTGCTCAAGAACAAAATAGAAATCACATTAATTTAAAGGGAATCACTGTTTTTACTGACTTCATTCTGATTAGTAAGGAAAAAAAAAAAGCAACATCAGCACTCATAAATTCATATTGTTTAGAAACTGGTTTTTTCCAAGAAGCTGACCAAAAGAAACAAACCCACAAACTTTTTTTTAATTAGAAACTGTCAAAAAAGGTATCTTTAAAAAGATTTTAAAACAGAATTCATACACAGCATAGAAGGTTTGATTTTGGGAAACTAAACTCATTGAAAAAAAATACACTTTGCCTTTACAATGGATTTTCTTATTTTCTGGGTTTTCAAATGTTTTTCATGTCATAAAGTGAAACATTGAGTGACAGGAGGACCATTTCAATGGCATTGTCTAACCAATGAGAAGGGATATGAATACACTTAACTTAGTAGTTATCGAAACACAAATGTGCATGTTGGACAAAGTCTCTTTTTGTCTGTTAAAAAAAATTGAGCAACCAATTTTTTAGTTTTTCTTTAGGAATCAACTTTTGATTCTCAGCTTGGAGATGTTGAAGGAGAAAAGCTAAAAAATGGGTTGCTTAAACTTTGTGTCTATTTTCTATTTATTTCAATACAGTGTACTCAAATTTCACACTTTTTTACTGGAAGAAAACAGATCCATTCTAAAATTACCAAACCTAGTATGATAAAGGATTTTATTAGTGAGAAAAGGTAAGAAAGACCTGAGTATAGGCAATGGTATTATCAATTGTACCAGTTAACAGCAAAAAACTCACAACATTTAGCCATGGATAATCCAATTTGGATGATTCCTAGACTACAGGACTATATTTTAGTCTAGACTGTAATTATCTAGACTATGATTTATAGGACAGGTCTGTAGAAATGAGAGGAAGAGCCATCTAACTACCAATCGTCATTCCAACTTATTCTTTCCTGATTATACAAAGGCTAGGTCTACAAATTTTTAGGAGGAAAAAAAAAAGACAAGTGAATGCTATTCATGAAGCCCATGAACAAGGAATAGTTCAATATAAAATGCCTACCAGCTGGCCCAAGAGGCACAAATTATTCATCAAAAAGAACTCATTAAAAAGTGCAGCATAATTAACTTTATTTTGGAATACTTTTGATTCCCAAGATTCCGTTTTTTTGTAGAGCAACAAATTTCTGAGTGATTCCAAACAACACTCCAAAATTGGTTTGGGAGAAAGGAGGGTTCAATTAAAATCAAATTGTCTCCTCTGCTCCATCATTATGTCTCATGAATCCTAAAAAGAAATACACAAAATTATCACTGTTTTTCCTAGCAGACTTATAGCAGCACCCTTCTAACATGAAAAACTATACATTTTGCTGGCCCAAAATAATTAATAAAGACAACTTGTTTAACATCTTCATTAATGATTTGGGTGATGAGACAGAGCACACCCACAGCAAATTTGCCAATAGCACAAAGGAGGGTGCAAAGAAGGCAGAGCCAGGCTCTATTCAGTGGTGCCCAGTGACAGGACCAGAGGCAATGGGCACAAACTGAAACACACAGGCTCCCACTGACCATCAGAAAACACTTCTTTTCTCTTGCAGTGGCTAAGTACAGGCAGAGGTTGCCCAGAGAGGTTGTAGAGTCTCCACACTGGGAGATATTCAGAAGATATGGTCCTGTGCAACCTGCTTTAGGTGGCCCTGCTCTAGCAGGGATCTGAGGAAGATGGACCTCCAGAAGCCTCTTCAGCCTCAACTCTTCTGTGAATCTGTGAATCTTCTGTGTCCCTGTTTCTAAGGGACAGTACAACTAAAAAGTCATCCAAAGAAGGGCAGTCCTGTCACACACTTTAGAAAGCACATCTGGAGAAAAACTTGCACAAAGACAAGAGAGTGCTGGTACACTGCAGGAAAATACAAATAACATTCCTAAATTCTATGGAGCACAATTCTCTTTCTGTTTCTAAAGGAAGAATGTGCCTTTTGTCTAATGTTAATAATATCTACAATAGGGGTGTACTCAGTAAGGACTGTATGATGACAAAGGCAATACAAATATTAATCTAATACATCTCATTAACAAATCCAGAGAGAATACACTGCATGGAATCCTCTGATGCCTTTGTCTAGAAAATTTGACCTTTCAGTCAGTAAAAATAACCCTCTTCTTCAGGGTTATTTTATTTGAAGAAGCAGTCTAATTAAAAAGTTAAAACAAAGAACCTGGCTGTTCAGATCACATAGCAGCACTTAGCATTTTTCAGTTTTTATTGCATTATTATTATGCACATTATCCAAATTAGTCTTTAAAGGGTTTCCATGTTTTGACAACATATTAGAGTACCTGAATATGATCTAAAACTCTACACTAAAACACGAATCTCTAGTAAAATAATAGAGTGCAGAACTGATCCTTTTGCCTGATGTTCTTAGCACCTTTCTTAGCTATACCACAGGTGCTAATAGACATTTCTCCACCTTGTGCTGTGCATTCCCAGACACAGCCAGCCAGACTATGAGAGTCAGTAGTGCCATCTGGAAGTTATCAGTGCTAACGAGACATGTGGAGGTGGGCCTGTTCTTAACAGAAATGGACTTCAGTCTCTGCATTGTCCTTTATGATCAAAAAATATTGTGTTTTGGAAAAAGGCTTCATTGTGTTTCTATGTTCCCCATTCAAACTGTAAATAAAGGAAGACTATGCCCATTTTACAGGAAATGGAATGTGTTTGCGTCTAAGGATATTTGAGTTGATTGTTTGGTTTCAAACTTTTTCAGCTCCTCGCCCCTTGTCAAGAAGGAAAATCACTGAAAGGGAAACTAACACTTTAGCAAGACTGTCCTCTCTAGGTCACTGGTTTAAAAATAGCTCAAGACAGTGTAATGGAGAATCTGATAACTGTTTTGCAACCTTGGTGAACTGAGTTGATCTGAACTCAGAGACAGAATTTGTGACATTCCCCATGGTAAAAAAATACTTCCTTTGACCATGACACTTCACAAGTCTATCAGTGAAGCAAAAAAGCAAGAGAAGCTTTGAAGTGATCAATATGATGAATAATTTTCCAGTATTTTCATTTCTTCAAACCTACTGTTTAAGGCCAAAATTGTGTAGTCATGCTGACCACCAGAGTTCTTCCTTATCTCTTGTATTGCGATCTCCTGAGCTATCCTGAGGATCTGGAAGATCTTTGAATGCCCTAGAGAAACACACTATGTTCTGGCCACAGAGAATCTGGGCCAGGACACTGATTTTAAAATAAGACACCATACTAAGGAAATGTGGGATGCCAACCAATTGAAGATTTATACAGACAAAGCGTGAAAAAAGTTACAGCAAATTAAAAAAAAAAAAAAAAAAAACCAAAAAAAAAAATACAGCAAATTAAAAAAAAAAAAAAAAAAAAAAAAAAAATACATTGGTTTATAAAAGAAATTGTGACTGAAAAGAGAGGTGCAAAGATTTATGGAGTCCAGTGTCAGGTATGGAAGCAAATCTTTAATCAATTTAGTTTCAAACTAAATTTTAACAGAGTGTCCCTTTCTGTACCCATCCAGCAAGATTTTTGGAATGTGTGGAGTGAGAAACTTGGTGTTTAGGCAATATGCTGTGTCTTCAGATTCAGCTCAAAGAAGTAAACTTTAGTGTGGATAAGCAGACTTGCCTCCATACCCCTTTTCTCTTCACAACTCCCTTGCTGTATAATTAAATTGTCAAACAATCATCAGCCCATTGTAAGCAAAAAGCTTTTTTCTTCCTGGTTGGACAATTTGACAATCCACATTCAGGCTTTCACAAAACCCATAACTTGACAGCCAGAGATTATTCAATCATATAAATTGAATTAATACATTCAGCTCATTATTGGTTTTTTCTGTGACTATACAAAACAGTAGCTTGTGAGCCGGCATTCATATACAGGGTAAATTGTCTTCTCCATCATCCCATCACTCTGAACCTGATCTCACTCCTACAAATTAATTCAGTTATTCCAAATGAGAATTTAATGTGGAAAGTTGTAAAGAAAGTAACAAGAGCTTTTTAATGGAATACTCAAAATATTCTTACTTTTAAAAAGTCAAGATAAAAGCATAATATCCTCTAGTTGTGTAACAGTTTTTAGAGCTGGCAAAATAATTACGTGACAGGTAGTGCCAAGAATCAATAGGTTCTGAAAGTCGACAAATTTAACACATAAAAGAGATTACTGTGCTCCTTCATAAAACAATGTGAGTCCCCATCTCAAAAGCTCATATTCTTGTCCTGAGATTGACTTTTTTTTCTCTCCTTGATCATTGGTTCTTCCAGATGAGTAACAATGAATCCTCTCTAACTTCTTTTCAGACATTGTTTTGTGGTTGCTAGACTCAAAGAGTATCCCAGAGATTATTTAAATTACTGTCCCCACCAAAACCAGGATCTACAGGCCTTGACCACCCTTCATAATTTGTACTGCGCCCTGATCTTAACAATTTCTTGTAAAAGCAAATTCTTTGTATCTTCAGGTGATCCAGTCTTATGTTTCACCATCCTCCCAAGTTTCCTAAGCTTTTGCATCCAAAATCATCATCATCTATTAAGAAAGACAAATTGTTTTCTTCATTCCTTGGAAAACATTTAGTTATTGTTGATATTTCAACTACATATGGACAGGTCACCCTTGACCTCCTCTCAGTGAGGCAGGTCCCTCCTAGGTGTTCTTTCTAAACCCATCATTCACACTGCTGGACTCTCTTTACTTTGTCTTTGCCTTAAAAATGCATTTCCCAAACAAAGATAATATACATTCCAAGGCTTCTCTGGAGTTAAGTGAGGAGTGTAACTAGATGTTTTCTATACAAACTTCTGCTTCATTAATCTAAAATTAAAAGTACTTTCCTACTATATCTTTCTCCACTGTAGTCTTTATTTTCTTTAAGGAAAAATATCCTGTTTCAAATTTCAATTTGCTTTCTTTTTTCTCAGGCACAGAACTTTGTTTCATAAATACCTGGCTGCAACCTTTCAGGTTTCTGAGCAACTCTCTAAACTGCCACAAGCATTTTTAGCTTTTTCCCCAAAATACTTAAAGCTCTTTTCATCTTTGCACAAGCCATAAACCAAAAAGCATAATCTCCATTCCGTTATTCACATTTTTCATGAATATACCAAGTAGAATTTTACCAAATGCTTAAGGGGATTTACTCAGTGTGTCCTCCATGTTTAATGTGGTTTCACTGATTATATAGTTCTCAACTACATCTATAGCTACCCAAAGGCAAATCCATGCATGCCATATTTCCTAAATTTATAAGATTCTGATGTTGAAAAAAATTTAATAACACTATCAGAGTTAATTTACATCTATATCTACTGCTTTCTCCTTTCTACCCTAGACTGTCACCATTCTTAAAGAAAGTAATCAGAAAAAATTGATATGATTCTTTCGTGGCAGTTCTTTGTTTGCCTGATGCTACAAGCCTTATATTTTGTAGGTACTTAAAATTACCTCAATAATTTCTTTCATATTGTTTCCAGGAACTGAAAACAGACTGCTTGATTTATAATTCCTTGGCTCCTTTTAGAAAAAGTTATTAAAGGTTTTGTTTTTCTTAGCTTTCTAGGTTCTTTCCTGCTTGCATCTTCCTTCCAGGAGATAATCACTAATCATTCAGAGATTACTTTGGTTCATTTCTTGGAATTAATTTCATCAAATCCTGAGAATTTGAATGTAACAATTTTATATAAATATTCTCTGAACTGTTCTCCTCTCTACTCCAGCCTGAATTCTGAGCAACATGTTAAAATTAATGTTAAGCTATCCAGTACAATCTACCTTTTCCACAAAGATTAAAGCAAGTAATTAATTTCTGTTTCCCCGATGAAAGAAAATTATTCTTTTTCTCTGTAGAACACTTTGTTCAATATCTTTCTCCTTTTCCATCTTATTTCTAATGTATATAAAAGAAAGGTTTCAGATGCATTTATACACATGGAGTAGTTAAAAAAAAAAAAAGGAAGAAAACAGGAAGAACTAAACAACTGGACATAAACAGCTATAAAAACACAGTCACATCACAGGGGTGCTTCTTCCCAGTAAGGCAGACTTCCCTCCAGGGCAACAATTCAGAGAGTATTTGACTACTTGGGGAACAAGAAGATGTGGTCTTGACAGTTTTCTTCCCTCCTGTGGCTTTTACCCTGTAGACTGGTAGTTTGGTGAACATAAAAGATATTCTGTTAAGGGAGAGTAGTGAATGTATATGGTAGGTAAAATTCATTCTAAACAGTCTGACCTCGGTTATGAGATATAAATTGGAAGGAATTTAATAAAATAAAAAGTCACCAAGGTTGTCTGTCAAGTTACAAAGGAGTAGCATCTAGACCAGAGTGTGTGGCCTGTGCTCCTTTATTTGTCCCTGGCACAAGGGTTTTTATTCATATAGGTTATGCTTGTTCCTTTTATAACTTATTTGGGCTTGATTATTTTTATTTTTTTTGGCAGGCAGCACTTGAAACATGTAAATTATTTCTCTTCTTCAGGAATATTTCTTTAATGGGGACCTACAAAAGCTTTGTCCCCTAGCAACAGCTCTCTGCAAGCTCTCCTTATAAATCAATGCCAGATAGGTGGAACACATAGAAGAGACAAAGATATTAAATGGATTTTGTTGGTCAAGGTCACTTTTTTGTCCATGATGAATTCAACTTGATTCATTAATTAATTTAAAAAATCAAAACAAAACAGAGAAAAACAACGTTTCCCATCTTCCTCAGAAGGTTTGAACAGTCTTGTAATAATGAAATGTTATACAATATTATATTAAATGACTACTTTTTAAAGACTTGATGAAATCTTGGTGTTTCATTAGCAGCAATAAAAATGATAGATTATTTCAATAACTGTAAAATTTGCTTATCATGGAGAACTGATATCTATATTTTCAAGGTCTTGCTCAGTGCAGTCCGGCTCATCTGTATATTTTAGTTTCCAAAATAACTTGAGCAATGAATACATTTCAACCTGAACTTCAGCTATAAGTGAAAGAATAAGTACATTAATTCTGAAAAACTTTTGACTTAATTTAAATATCACATTTAGAAATGTTACACTCAGAATTGAGAATGTTACATTTTTTCCATGCTTTCCATACAAAGCTCTTTATGGTAAAAATTATTATGAAAAGAAAAAAGAAGAAAATTTTCCTGTAAATGGAAAATTAATTTTACCATTACTCAGATGCAAGAATTTAAAGATGAATCAATAAACTATGCAAGATGAAGAAATACATATAATACAGATGTGTTATGTCTCTGCATTTGCAAAGATTATCAACAAGTGATTATCAACAGGTGATTATCAACAATTTCAAAAGTATTTGCGTAGTGAAGATGAAAGAAACTGCTCTAGCTTGACCTTGTTGAACTTCACATTTCTTATCTTAATTCCTGAAGAACCACTGCCATTCAAAATAATTGGGGAAATTATTTCCAACCCATTTTTATATTTTATTCTTGAAAGTGAACAAGTCGGTTTTTGATCAAAGTCTCCAGAAAACATCTAAAAAACATGCCAAGAACAGAAGGCTTCAGCCCTCAAATGGATGGTCAAAACTGCAATAAATTCAAAGGTGATGGATAGAAAGCATTCAGTAATATGCCTCAATGCAGCACTGGATGCAATTTAACCTGGAATTTGTTGGGCCATCTGTAAGTCATTTACACTTCAGAAATGTGAAAGAACACAAAGATGGAAGAAGTCTGCCATGGAGAACAGCAAAGTCCGGGCTGAGAAAGTGGCAGGAAATTTTCTAGCACCATAAAGGGTCCCATTAACATCTTTATAATTTGATTTTATATCCAATTCTGGTAGAAAGTTGATTACCCCTTCTGCACTCCCTTCAGCTATAAATATTTCAAACCTGACTGTTTTATGTCCCTTCCCCATAACAAAGTTACAATCTCTAAAATGTTTGTAACTTATACAGCTTGTTGTAAAGGCCAAATGTCCTTAGCTTGAGAAAGAAATTGTACTCAAGAAAACAGCTTTGTTCCATTTTGGCAGATTAAATTCAAAGGAAATACAGTATTAGTATCCAAGCAATGCAGTCTGTCAAAATAAAAGGCAGGCAAGAACTGCTAGAGTTGAAGTAAAGGATAATAAAAGCCAAGGGACCAACAGGAAAGTAGCTGTGCTTGATATGAGCAACTCAGAGCCACGAGTGTCTTTCTGAGCTGGGAAAAGCAAGTCTGAGAGAGCCTCCACACTCAGTTGGTGCCAAATGACCCCTTTTGTGCCTCATCTTATTCATCACACCAGCAACGGCATTCCTAAAAATAGCACTTTCAAATGTGATTCTTACCTCTCTAACAATAAGAAAATTCAGGATGGCTGGTCAGTAATTTTCCTCATATTTTCAGTAGTTACAGTAGAAGCAAAGAAAATGTAGGTTCTTGTATTTCCCATATCTATATGTCACTCCTTACAGGGATTGTTTTTAGCTACAGGGAAACTACTCAGTGTCAAAAGCCAGTCAGTCCTTGCCTTCCCTGCACAAACAACCATTTCCTTAAGCCACACAGTTTTGGTTTATTGCAGTTTAAGTGACATCCCCAAGCCTATTAATAGCCCACAGAGATGTTCAAAGCATCTTATATAGATGAAGAGATGAAAATTCAAATAAACACCTGCCTGCAGGATGTTTGTATTTGTCTGGAACTGTCTCTAAAATGCTGGTACTAAGCAAGTGGGCAGCACTTGACTGAAAGAGCAGCTAAGCAGTTGGAGATCTTCTCTTGCTCAGTCAGCCTGACCTCAGGCAGGGTACAGTGCTTTTCTTGACAGCACAAATTATCCCTGTGACTTGAGTAAAGTCATCTTAGGTGGTTGTGTTTTCTACTACCTGCCACTAATGTCAGCAAGAGTTACTTCACACTTGAATATTACAGGCTTTGGATAATTTCCCCCTCCAAGGTAGGAGTGCAGCCATGGCTCTGTGGCAAGGGTTAGAAGTGAGCTGCAGTTATGAGATTTGATTGTGGGGTCACTGGGTATCAGGGATGTGCCTGTGAAAACAGCTTATTTGTTTGTTCCCTGAGGGGTCTGAGAATCCCCAAACAAGCACATGTATAAATGGGACAGTGAACTGGTTTGCAGCAGTCAACCAGCTTCAAATTTGGTGATTTGCAGAACTTTGAACCACCTTCATCAACCACCTCGAGAGACCTCAGGGGCCTCATCGTTATAACACAGAGAATTTTAGGGAGAATTTTGGGCAGTTGTTATTGCCTCAGGCATATCCAGTTGTATCAGTTCAGTTTTATGCTAGTATGGATGATGATATGTAGCCCTGATTTCTTGCCTGAGATATTTTTGTTTTCTGAAATTCCTTTCCTAGGTGACTTTCTGTAAATAAGACATGTTTTTCTAACTGTACTTTGTGTTTTCATTCTTCTTTCTAGGAGGAACTTCTTCTTGATGTCCCTCTGGTTTGACCAATGTGATTGGAAAGGTTTGTCCTTGTTGCACCAATCTAATTGGTTTGTGTAAAGTAGTATAAAAGGAAGACACATCCCAGAATAAACTGAGTCATTTTCTCAGCCTTCTGAACTTGGAGTCCACATCATTGTGTGCACAAAAGCATCAATGATATGCAAGTAACTCCCATGGCAATATTTACTACGAAAGTCAAGACACTTTCCCTAAAAATCAAAGCATCTTTACTTTCTGGAGCAAGTGAGGGAGTGGTTCTGGTCAGAGCATCAAAGTTACCAATAGTTTTATTCTAAGACTATGTTGCATGAAGAGAAAGTTTTACAATCCTGATGGATTGTCAAACGTTAAGTTGAAAACAGAGCATCTCATAAAATAATGTTAACATTACCTCTACAACAACAATCTTAAGGCTTTTTCTTTTGTTAATAACTGTCAAAATATGGAAAACATAGTTGCTTCTACAAAAGTGACAAAAAGTATATAATCTTTCATGTAGGACACTTTGACAGCAAATGAAATTGCTCCTTTTTCTGAAATTTATCCTCAGTTGAGCTGATACATTCCAGTAAGGGGGAAAAAAAAAAAAAAAAAAAAAAAAAAAAAAAAAAAAAAAAAAAAAAGAAGTGCAGAGTGGGGGTGGATCAGATGGGTCTCTAATCATTACATTGCAAACTTGAGTCAGTGGTCAGATTCTTCAGCAAAGAGGGGGAGCAGAAGCACTCTGACTAGGATTGCTGGGAGCTGCCAGCTCGGGTCCACCTAAGCAGCAGTCAGAGTGGAGGCTAGGGGCAAGGCTACACATGCCATTTGTCCTTCCCATTAGGAAAAGTGGTCAGTAATGGCCCACTGTAAATTTAAACAAGAGGCACCGAAGCTGTGAAGTGCAGCATGGGGCGTGGGGACAGCAGCAAACAGGGGCTCTGAGGCTGGGTCACATTTCTCACCCTTTATGGTGCACCAAGGGGAGCCAGCTTGCCTGCATGCCAGTGCCCTACACGGCCAGATACTAGGGCACACCTGGTCCAGAGTTACCCTAGAGAAACCAGAGCTGTGCTGGGGACAGCAGATCAGGCACTGTCTCTGATCCAAGAGGTGATGCAGATCTTTGATGGGTTTAATGGGTTAAAATAGCTTTGGTTCAGCATGAATTTTTGCTACCTGTCTCCTGGCATTGCTTATTTTTTGCATTCCCTCTCTCTGAGAATTAGAAGCTGTTTCAGGGAAGGTGTTGAGCTCTTCGTGGTGCTGCGACGCGGCAGCTCCGAGCAGAGCGCACACGAGAAGCACTCTGTTGTGCTCAAGTGGTGATCTGTGGGCAATGCAAACTTACCACTGACATAGAACAAGCTGTAAACAAGGAGACTGCAACCAGCCTGAAACACAGCAAGAGTGGAAGTAATTTCTTGTCTCTCTACTTTGTAATCACCAGCCTAAATTTGCCTTAGTACAGCCTCTGTACACAGCAAGGTCCAACAAGAAATTAATCCCCTGCACAGCAATGATTCCTCTTTCTGGAGGAACAGAAAATCCCCATGACAATTGTGTTGCATCTGCTGGGACATATCTGTGCAGAACATTGTACTCTAAAGTTAGGAGATGTCAATTAAATTAACTGTGACTTTATAGATTGACATGATGCTTACTGTTTTTCTCCCTCTTCTCATCAAAAGAGTTTTTCTGTCATAGTAATCCCAGAGATGGAATAGATAAACCTTATTATTCTTAATATCTCCATGGCACTGTCCCAAAAATACTAGATCAAGAAGTCTGAAACAAAACAATTATTTATGCTTTAAATCAGTATTATTTGTCTCTTTTGTGAAGGTAGGAGTTGTCCAGTTTAAGAACTCTTCCTTACATACCCTACAACAACTGACCATTTTACATTTCCGGTTACTAATCTACCGTGCTGGGACTTGTTGACTTCACTGCCTATTTCTTTTACCCCATTAGTTCCTTTCATTTATTCAGTCACGCACTTGCTTTGTTTCCCAAACATGTGCATATGTCCAGGCAAATCAGAGAGAGACTCAGTTTCCATTTTGCTGCATCTTGTACTGTGCTGCCACTTAGATTCTTCCCCCACCCCAATTCTCAGTACATTTAATCTTGCTGGGAGCATATATGTCTGCTGACGTCAGACAGACATGACATAGCATATACCTGTTTGTGTACCCCATCCCCCACATGCCCACCTTGCCACCTGGACATCCATCACCAGTGGCATCGCCTTACCAAGAACAGCCTCCGTGACAGCAGACACTGAAGGGGGTGCCCACTGCCCCCACACATCCCTCACTCCCTTCCCTTCTCTAGCTGTTTCTATGTCTCCTGTTTCTTCAAATGACATTTGCCAAGGTCCTCACACTTTTACTCTCTGGTTTTACACACAGCAGAGTTGCTCTGTCCAGCAAAGTTCTTCCTTAGCTTTGTAGGATTTACTAATTCCTCAGAAAGCTGAAATTACTTTCACAGCTTTACTCCAATCCTCAATTCTTCCTTGAGAAACCAAATTATTATTCCTTCTTTTAAACATATTTTCATCATTATTGAAAAACTATCATAAAATACTGACTCTGAAAAAAATATTGGTTTTGAAGTGCCTTTTCATACCATGAAAGGCAGAAACCAAACTGAGATCCATTACTCTACATGAACAACCTTATCTAAGCTAATATGAAAAGGGAGATAAAGTTATATATTTCTCCAATGTTTTAAGATGCACAACTGAGGCATTTTTTTGCCATCAGAGGCAGCTGTCTATAAAATGTTTTGGGTACATATCTATATATAGTTTATGTTATAACTACACAGTTTATACATACATAGGAAAAAAAACCCCTTTGCACTTACCTTTGAGAAGTAACATTTATCCCAGGTTTGGTAAAATAGTCTCTGACAGGCACTTAGACCTTCTTTCTATTCCATGCATCCTTTTTTCAAAAGAGGATAGAATCAGAAAAATCCCGGTTGATCTCTAGTAAACCAAAATGCAGACAAGATTGTTTGTCAGATGCAGGCTGATTCAGTGAAGTCCGACCGTGTCAATCCCTGAGACTCCTTGTTCAGTAATATCCAAAGCACAAAAAAAAGGAAAGAAAAAAAAAAAGAAGAAAAATAATTTTAAAAATTTAACAACTTGTTCTTTTCCTGTGTGATTTAAAAAGCCCAGTCTTGGAGGACTAAGCAGCCTGCAGGCTTTTTGAGCATTCTGATCCCAGCGCACCCCAAGGTAACACATGCATTTCAGAATTGCAAGTCTTCAAGTTCATACAAGCAAGCCCAGCTTCTGTGTATGTGCGTGTGTTGGGGTGGGGGGCCCCGTCGTACCGCAGGGGGAAGAGAGGCAGGGAGAGACAGACACACACAGTCACGCAGAGATGGAAAAACAGCGAAGTGGAGTGATCTCACAAAGTGCTCTAGATGGCAGAGCCTGCACGGCTTGTAAGACAAGCAATGTGCACACACCAGGAAAAAAAAAAAAAAAAAAAAAAAAAAAAAGAGGAGGGAAAAAAAAAAGATAGAAAGTGAAAAACCCGAGAGGGCTAGCAGGCAGCTTCAGGAATTTCTTCTTACCTCTTCTGACGATGCAACATACAGCAAGTGCTTTGTACTGCATAGGAATCCGTGCAGGCACGACTCAGTCAGACCCCTCACCTCTGAAACAAACAAACATGTAGCATAGGAAAAGGAAGAAAACCAGAAACCAGATGAAACAAGAGTACGAAAAGAAGGCAATAAACAAGTGAGAGTGACAGGGAGGAGTCCTAAGTGGGCAGGAGGCAGATAGTTGGTATAGAAAGAGACATCCAAACTCCTGGTCCTAACAGAGATTGGCTCTGTAATTATGTGGCAAAGCACTGCCCTCTAAGCCATTGCATAATAATAGAAACCTAAGCTGTGTAGACACAGCCTGACATGCTAAATCCTCAGGAGCTACACTCAACATTTGTCAGTAGAAAGCCTGTCAGTCCTCTGGGGGCGGAGGAAGAGGAGGGAAGAGAGGAGAGAAATTTTACTGCAAAATGCATAAGCTGCAGTTGCAAAGAGCTCTCAGGTGGTGCCGATGCTTGAAATGTAGTAGTGGAATTCATATATATCTGTGTTGATGTAGGAAAAGATAGCTAAAAACCGTATGTGGTGCTTAGAGGCACAGTTTAGTGATTGATTTGGCAGTGCTAACAGTTGGGTTTGATGGTCTCAAAAGCCTTTTCTGACCTAAACTATTCTATGGTTCTAAAAGTACTGTCAGCTCCATTCATTCTATGTAATACTGGAAAAAATTTTCCCTTGCTATGTTTTAGAAACTTAAATGACAAAGAGAAGAACATGTACATGGGTTGCCCATGTTAAATAGTATTATTTCTAAAGCTGATGTCAAGAAAGTAGTAATAGTTCTCCCTTTGCACTGAACAGTATTGCAATGTCTAAATGAAACTTGAACTGAGGTAAAAGAACTCAAAAAGATTGGTCAGCCTTTTCCATATAACGGTGGATTCCTCTCTCCAGCCGTCTTGACACAGAGACACTCATTTTCTCCTGCCTCTCTTGGCTGAAGAAGTTCCTAGACAGAGCCAGTGAAAAGATGAGCACTGACTATAAAAGAGGAGGGAAAAAAAAATCTATCTCATTCAACTTACTACACACCCGTATCAATACATCAACAGAAAGAACAACTAACAATGCACATGGAAGGAATAGGGAAGAAAAAAAAAAAAAAAAAAAAAAAACACCCAAAAAAACCCAACCACACACACGCACAAAAAACCTCACAAAAACAAACCAAGAAAGTAGTATCATTTTGCAGTGGAAATTTACCTGAAGACTGTGGCCCTGGATCACACCTATGGTCCATTTAATTCAGTGTCCTGTCTCTGGACAGTGATCAGCACTACACGCCTCTGAGGAATCTGAATGAGTTTGTGCAGCCTGTGCTAGACAGCCAGGGCTAACCTGTTCATGGGCAAAGCTTCTCCTTAATCCCTGTTCTTTAAAGATTAGTTAATGCACTGAGGCATGAGCAGTGGAACAGTCTGCTTCTACACATCCAGATTAAACATGTAAGGTCTGATTCTGAGGTCCTTTGTATTTGGTGTAAAGTACACGTCTTTAAAGGCACTCGAGATCTAAAGAGTAAAATCTGCTGATGCTTTGTAAACATCCCAGTGTGAAAAAAGGCCAAGAGTTCAGAAAGAGCTGTAGTATTTCAGTCTGAAGGGTAAGAAGTATATTTTTATAGCCTCATCTAGCCTAGTTCCTCTCCTCATTTACTCCTTATTCCTGATGGAAACATCAGATGCACTTCAAGAGGCTATCCAGGGTAGGTAGAAGAACCAGGTGACCCAAATAATATTCAGTTATTAAATTTGGCCCCTAGAAAGTCAGACCAGACCGAACTGAAAAGTCTGAAGATATTTTTGTGAATGACTGCATAGAGGAATACATGGGGTTTTCTTGGAGGGGCAGATTCTGCTGCAAACTTTAGGTCCCTTACTGTAACCAATCTCTCTCCTTTCACCTGTGCCTGCTGCATTCCAGGTGACTCGCTCTGCATCCCTAAGGTGCAAGCTACAGGCTTAGCACACTTGGGATCCAGACTGTGGAGCTCATGTATGAGAGCAGTTAAACAGAGAGCAGTTGCCTCTTTTTCAGCCTATTCAGCTCTCCTTTCCTCTATGTGGAACAGTGTTGAAGGGCTCTTGGGAGGAAGACCAAGAGTTACCACAGTCATTTATCTTACTGGGCACTGAAGCAAGTAGCCTGGCCAAAGGAATACTTGAGAAGTTGAAAGCTGCCAAATTGGGTGTTAAAATATTAAGAAATTACTTCATTTATAGATGACTGAAACATGAATTTAGAGAGCTAACTTTAAACATAACTCCTGGGAATCCTGGGCCAAGCATACTGGCTAGAAAATCAAATCAAAGCTCAAATCATGTCAGTGCCTTATGAAATAAATGTCAGTGCATCACAGACAGAGAAGACATCTCTTAATGACATCAAGAATTAATAACAGACTCTGAGACTAGTGTTTCAGAGTCTGATTTGAAAGCAAAATATTGCTTGCAGTGACAGAAATCAGCGTACTCCATCAATGCACTCCAAAAATCTTCCAAAAATATTTCACCAGCTACTGTTTTGACAGTGAAAACTCCCAATGAAAAATAAAATATGATACAATCCTGGAAAAAAGTAAAATCACCCAAAAAAAAGGGTTTATGAGTCTGTGGTGTTATGGGTCCCCAGGGTGCAAGGCCAGGGTGTTTTCCAGCTTTCTGTGATGCCCTTTGGAATTTAATCAGAATTCCCAGGCATTTTCCCCTCAGTTTCTCCTCTTCCATCCCTGACATTTATATATTGCTTTGCTCCCAAGTAAGGAGCTTCTATGTGAATCAACAGCTTTCTTTCTTGGTCCTCCTAGCAGATTACCACTTCCACTCATGTCTTTTGCTCAGGCCTCCCCTCTCTCCAATTCTGCCCTAGTTCCCCATCAGCCAACAAGGTGTTTGAGCTACATCTGCTGTTATTTCCACCTCCAAAGAAATCCCATCAGACCCAAAGAGCCACAAGAGAAGTCTCATTCTGCCTAGTTTGTGATTATCTCACAGGCCCACAATGCTCGCTCCTGAAAAGAACTGTCAAGGTTCAATTTTCCATTCAGACTTAGATTTAGAAAATACATGAGACACCAGGATTACAGATGGCTAACTTTTGCTCCATGAATCTTGCTGAGCAGCTGAAGCTTTCAGTGATGCAGGAAATCCTGTGCCCCAACAGAATGCATAATTTCTCTATGAAAAGAGACTCATAAAACTCATAAAATCCTTAAAATCACATTCATACAAGTTTTCTTGAACAGTGTCAATCACTGAAAAGACCTAGCTTGACACAGGAATTTTGTAATGGAAACCCTCTCCCTTTGATGTAGAGTACCAGGTATAACATCAAAACCTAAGAAAACTGAACTAGGATAGCAGAGCAAGACAAAAATAAAATTGAGATGTTTTTGAGACTTCCAGGACAACTTCACCTGCTACAAACGCCATTCCCCTTTCCAAGTCTAGCAGAAAAAACACTGAAGCCTTTGGCCATCTGATTGACAATACAATTTAGCATGTGCTTGTAGACCTTGGTGATACCCATTTCCTGCCCACACCCTTCCAAACCAAGGCTGTCAGCAGTGGTCCACATGACTGTTTAATCAATGGTTGCCAATCTATTACACTGATTGAAGGACAGTCTGAAAAACCTTTGGTCTGTGGCCCTACAGAAAAAAAACAATTGTCAGGTGCTGAACCCACCAGCTTTCAGACATTGGAGGTTTGGGGAAAGATTGTATATTTCTTGGGTGTTGTACAGCTCAGCTCTTTACAAATCATTGAATATCTGTTTACACATGTATATGCCAGTACAAAATCTCCTTCTCACATCCTCCACCCACACATCCCTCTACTTTGAAAAGCAGCTCCAGCCAACAGACAAACTGAATGTGCTTTCTTTCAGTTTCTTGATGAGACAAAAGCATCACAAAAGGTCCCTTTTGAAATACACTCTAATAAAAAGCAAAGACTACAATCAGAACTAAAATATGAGTATGAACTTCATTAAAATACGTCAAAAGCTCCACAATAATCTTTTATTGTCCATCTTGCGGCTAAATGCAGAAGGGTTTCCAAATACCAAGAAAATGTTATTTCAGGTCATAGAAGAAAATATATATTCATAATCTACTCCATTCTAAACATTCATCTCATCTGGAATAAGCAGGATACTTGTGCTAACCTTAAGAGGACCCACTGTAACTTTGTAGATGCTCTGAAAGGAGGTCAGCATATTTTTATCCCAGGTTATTATTCTTTCCAGGTTCTCCCTTTATAAGTAGGAAAATCCTTGTACTTCTGTTTTGCATAATCACATGTCCAGCTCAGTGAGTAAAATTTAATGCTCTTTGATTGATAGGTTAAGACCAGAAGGGATCATTATGGCCATCTCATTTGACCTTCTGCATAACCTCAGTCACAGAAATCCTCTCTGTGGCTCCTGCATCTATCATCATAATATTGGTTGACCCAAGAATATATATTTTATAAAGGCAGTCAGTGAATAAACCCCCATTTAAAGATTTCAAGTGATGATGTATTCACTCCCTACCCTCTTTAGATCTTTAACTGATGCTGTTTTTCAAAAATTACCACACCTCATTTAGTTACTAAAAAGATTTTGGTATGTTATCAAAACTTCAAACTGATAATCATGAATTACAGCTGGGCATCTCCTGTTCAGAAAACTCAGATTTAGGAATAGCAGAAATCTCTCCCAGCCAAGTGGACTGGTTCTACTGGTGGCAAATGACTATTATTTGAGACCAGTGTAATCTCTTCAGTCAACAAACAAATGAACAAGCAAACAAATAAACTTCTAATTTAGAGGACATCTGTTTTAGCACTGTGTTCCTCAGAATAAGAGACTGCCTTAGCAGTGCTTTTCCAATTCTCTTAATTTGATGAAAAGTACAGCATTAGTTTCCACAGCACACCTGGAGGCAGCAGTACTCTGCCACCTGCCCGTGAGGACTTCATCCTGGTGGGTTTGCAACCTCTGCCATCGATTCACTCTGCACAGAAGGCTCCCAGGCACCACTGAGATCCAGAGGGGAAGCAGATGCCCAGTGCAATAAAGGCATAGCACAAGAGGAATGTGAATATGAGTCTTCATTCAATATTTTGACCCTTTCCACACGGAATAAGAGATGCCAATGTTTTTCATTATTGAAAGAGGATATGTGTACTTGCCATGTAGCAGGGGGTCTCTCTTTGGAGAGGATGCTGTTAGGCTGTGATCATCTGTTACAATTCCACAGGCAATAGGAGCAATGTAAGGGAGGTCAGGCACTCCATTGCCCTGGCTGGGACTTGCTGCAGTGACTCCCCTGCCAATCTCACGTCTGCACTGCTTGAGTCATTTATCTTTGTGCCCTTTTCACACACTACAGATCTTAGTTTGCTTTCTAATTGTCATTTTAAAAACAGCTTGGAGGAAGAGAAAGTTGTCATTTTTTAGCATTTAAGGAGAGAGTAATCATGAGAGACTGGGGACAGGCAACTCTCAGACAGGATTTATCAACCAGGGATAATGTTGTGAAACCAGTCTTATGCTAATCATGAGAGGAGACTCTACCGTACAATGGACAAGAGTCCATATCTAGGGCAAGGTGAGCTCCTTAAGCTGTTCAGGAATCATTCCAGTCCTTTCAAAGTTGCTTGTCTTATCCATTGAAGTGAATGGTTAAATTTTTGTAACTAAATTAAAAGTACATTGCAGAGGTGAGAATCTTTTGGGCAAACTCTTGTTTTGTATCAAAAACTACAACCACCACCATAAAGTCAGTATTTGCTAACAGTTGTCACATTATGGCATGGAGGTGCCAAAGGAATGAATCTGTCAATAATTTCAATAATCTACCTTGCAAATTGTGGTAAGAATTCTTCCTAGCCACAAAGCACTTAGCTTCTGTGGTCACAATTGTCTGAAAGCTGCTAAATTTACCAAGGATGGGATCAGGCACTTAAAAGGAACAATCCCAGGCCTCTGAAATGAGTTAAGATTGTAACACAGGGCTTACAGTATACAGAGCAAAAGAAATAATACAAGGTGATATTTTTCTTAATGAAGCTTAAGCAAGCTTCATTAAGAAAATTATATAAAAAGCACAGTTTTTATTCCTAATATTACCTCAACAAAATATTTTGGTTAGAAAATAAGAAAAGCCAAAAACTAGGTATGACTTGAGATCTGAATTGGAACGTGAGTGTTATTAAAGTTTGAGTTTGATGCAGAAGGGAACAGGAAACAGAATGGGATGTGAAAACCTCAGAAGCAATGCAGTGTATGATTTCTGCTTGCTCTGCTGGGCCCCAGCTTGGAGAAGATGGGCTCCTTACTGCTCCCAAATTATTCCTCAGGTCTACCCTCTCCAATCCTACCTTCCTGAGACTGATGCCAATGAAGTGTTTATATGCAGAGAGGAGATTCAACAAATTCTTCCTGGCTCTTGCCTGAGACCTTGGAAGCTGCTGAAGGACATGCATGAGTGAGGTTCTTGCTTCCATTCATAACCCAGGTGGGCACATCCAAATAAAGGAGAAAGAGGAAATTTTGTGGTACTGCAGAGCAGCAGTGTCAGGATAACAAGTGATTTGGATTCCTCTCTCAGCCTTTTCTCCTATTTGAGTCTATCAGACGAAAAATGGGATTGAGAAAATTAGTCCATATCTTCTTAATTCTTACTCCATATCTTCTTCCTTATATACCCCATAAAGTTAAGAGAAATCAAAGAGAAAAATGATAGCTGCCTTAAAAAAAATCAGTGAACGCAAGAGCTAAGTCAAAACAAATAAATTTAAACTGTGATCAGAAAGAGGCACAGCAAGAACCACTTGGTTGTGAGGAGCAACAGGCTACACAGAGTAATTTCAGAGGTTTCAGGTTATCTTAAGTATTGCATAAAGAAAGACAGCATTTTAAGAACAACTTATGTAGAGAGTATTTTGACATGGTTTTCACTGTTCTCTGTGCTCTTAGCTCCCAAAGAGATGTGGGACCTGACCTTCAGTCAGACCTTGTATGTCCAGGGCATCTCAGAGCATCTTCCCTCTGCTGTTATTTTGCACAGAGACACTGGAGGAAACAGCATGTGAGCAATAAGCGTACATGGAAGAAAACTCTTCTCCTGTATTGAAGGCTTGAGCATCTATTGCAAGTCATGTGTGATTAAGCTCAGTATTTTCACACTCAATGCAAAAGCTTTTGGAATTCAATTTCTGCAATAAGTTTGCTTTATAAGGATTGGACAATCTTTGCATGAACTGCTACTTCTCTCCACCAGCCTCCTCAACCTCTGTGTTCACAGAGATTACACATGGAAGAAAATCTGTAGTTTCTACAGGATGATATTCAGTAAGATGGACTTAATTTCTGTATTTCCTTATAAAATGTCAAATATTCATAGCTATGAGTCAAATTAAATGAGTTTTTTGTGCTGTTATTTTTTCAGCTCATTGGGTCCTCCTCAGATGATACCTCTCCTATCATTACACAATCTACCTCAAGAGAGGTTTTAACTTTATCTAAAATTATTCAATGCAAGCTCAGTTCCAGATCAGAATAAAGGAAAAATATGAATTTCAGAAGAACTTGGATACCGACCCACTGCTGTGTCTTTATCACAGCTGTATTAGAGGAGAGACAGAAAACGCCTTTGTGGTTATAGGCATAAGAAAGACATACAATAAGGCTTGGAATTTGGTTCACTACAGAACAAGTAAATACTCTCTAGAAGTTAAAAGGAAATTATTATGAAAGAGTGGCAGAAATCTCTAAGAAACCAGGCACATAAATGTACAAACCAGAATGAGCAATTCTTGCTTTCTTTTTGAGAGCTGTCCTGATTTCTGTACATAGGATTGAACATGAGGCCACCACAGCAGAAGCCTGAAATATTTCCATGTTTCTCTTGTACCTGGGAATCATTGTCTCTGTAAATGAGCGTAAAATGGGATATTTAGAAGGCATTGACAATTACTGTACAGCTGGATGAAAAACTGTGGAGAGAGGCATTTCCTAAGAATTAGGCAGCTGAAAATATTAAAAGTAGAGGATACTGAGAAAGAAGACATAGCTGGGCATCATAAAATGAACTTTAGTCATGAATAAGGCTTGTGTAAGACCACAAATGTGAGTGTACATATATACACAGGGGTGCTCACAGGTTCTGAGGCAGCTGTTCTGGAGAGCTGCCTCAGAGCCTTTGGAGTCCATCAAAGGTTACAATACTCCAGACATGACCAAGTACATTACGAGTGGAACCTTACTTGTCTACAGAACTGACAAACTAGATGGCTTGTTAGAAAATGGATTAATGTGTGCTGACATAGAGATTTGGGCCCTTTGGTCATAATTTTGGTCTGAGCAGTCTCCTCAGCAGCAGAGCCTTCAGAGCTTTGGGATGTCTGATGACCCAAGACTCCATGAGGGACCTACTCCAGTCATCCCTGAAGTGCTCATTAAATTAATGGATATCTCTATCATTACACTTTGCACTGCCTTGACTTAACTGGAAGTTTCTATTCCTGCCTAGGACATAGCTACAGAAGCACTTGCACTTGCTGAAAAGAGATGCCATCAAGCTGACACCATCCTGCTTTATAAAGAGATAAAAATGAGGGCTGAAGGCATCTCAAAGCAACACTGTCCCTAGATCACACATATGCTCCCATGCTAAGCAGTGTAGGGGTAGATGGTGCTGCAGGAATGCAAGGGTGCAAATTCTCATGTGTGTTTACTCCCTTCATGCTGCCAAAATTCTTTGCAACCCATCCTTAGAGCTCAATTCCTGGTTTCTGAGGAGAAAGAGAAGGAAATAGAGATAGTCCTATCACATCTCCCAGGTTGCTGGGAAAAGACAGGGAACCTGGCAGAATTAATATTAAATCAAAACTAAACAAAAACTAAACAAACAAACAAACAAACAAACAACAACCAAAAAACCCCAAAGAAATTATAGAGACAAATAAAACCAATGTGGAGAGAGAACAGGCACCAAATGTGTGAAACAAGGAAACAGAGAATTAAAGGGAACACTACAAAGAGTTTTGAGAATTACATGTGTATAAGAGCAGAGCATTTGAGTGAAAACAAGAGAGCAGAGAGAGAGAGAAAAAAAAACAAAAACAAAAACAAAAAACAAGAAAAGAAAAAGAGGGAACTCAAAAAGAAAGTTGGTGAGGAAGCCAAAATGGGCAGAAGGAATTTTTGGTCACATTTTCCCTTACTATTCTGGGCAGCAAGTAAAATATGGGCTGATGACTTCTACACTACCAGGCAGGACAAATTATTTTGGGGGACATCACTGAAGCAAATTTTTTTGGAATGCTTTCCCAGTATCTCATACTAGTGTATTAACCATGAGAGCTGCACACCTGAGGTGGGTGCTACTAAACAAATAAATGTAACAGAAACTCCCTGATTCACACCAGCTAATAGAGATACTCACTACAATTGTAAAAGCTATGAAACTGTAATGTTAATTTCTTTCATGCCAAAGGTTTCAAAACAAACACATTCTTTAGTTGGAAGATTGTATTTTATAGAACCCAAAACAATTACCCCTACAAAAATAATAAAGCCAAAGCCTTCCCTTGGTAATAAAATTGTCATGTTTCCTGAATGTCTGATGAGAATGTATTTAGGGGAGCCTGATATGCAATCACACACCTAATTATTTCAGTTCTCACGTGATTTGAGTAAGTGCTTTTCCCTAATGTATGCAGGCAGAAGAAAGGGACATTTATATACACACACATATATATATATGTTCTAATTTTGGCAGCACATTCCTTTTGATCAAATACACCGTTGCTTAAAGAGAGGAGAGAGGAATAAAAATAGAGGCAGATATTGAAGAGAAGGCAGCATTCAGCACTAAGATCCAGGGCACAGCTCTTCCCTTCCCACACCTGCATTTTTTGGGGGCTCAGTGGTGGCTCCAGGTCCAGCCCCCATCACTGGGTGTGCACACAGCCTGAGTGCAGCACGTCACACAGGCAGACACCAAAAAGCAGCTGTGTCACTCTCAATTAATATTTCTGTCTGAGAACAAGATCTGTTAATTTACACAACGACCATGGCTCAGCCACAGACAGCATCCAAAAAGACATAAGCCAGGGAATAAACAGCAAGAGCTACACCATGACTTGGCACAAAATCTGGTCACGGGACACAAAACTCACTCTGAGTTTAAATAATTAACTAAGACTTCCACTCAGCTCTTGGACTACCCAGTTACTTAAATTGGAAATGCCTTTGTTGGTGCAGGTGTTTACTCTTATGCATCCACATGACACTTGCAGTGCTGCCTAGACAGGCCAAGAGTGACATTATGCTATAGAAAACACCCTTCTTCCTGGGTACAGGGGACACCCATGCAAAGCTGGTGATTTAGGGAACTGATGTTACCACTGCCCATAACAGGCAGTTGCCAAAGCTGCTCAGGCCAGGTGAAAAAGCCCAATAAGCACTCAACTGCACTGCCAGGCATGCAAATGTCCCTGCAACTTTGATCTGAGTTGTCAAACCATTGACATTTCACGGACCAAAGCCCTTCAAATCACACAGAAATGTACTTCGCCTCCCTCAGTGGATTTTGGATCAGACCTTACTGAACATATAAAGCTGGCCATTTACTTTGATGTTTGATAAATTTCCTTCTCTTTGAGGTGTGTATTTTAATAATTTAGCCAAATAGGCACATGTTCTGCCAAGTACATTTTTTTCATGCAGCAAGAAAGTACTTCTGGTGCTGAAAAGGAACCCATTTGCTGTGAACTTCATCTATCTACTCTCACACAGCGTACAGCTTTCCTCAGGTGCAGTACAAGGGCTGAGACTGTTAACTACAAATCCAACCCAGTCAGAGACACAAGGTGCTTTCCAGAAAAAGAAACAGCTTCACTCTCTACCTTTTCCCCATTTATTTATTTAAAATTAATTGGTATCTTTTTCCTTCTGATTTTCAGCCAGAGATATAGTCCTAATCTAAAATTTAAACCTAAACCTCAGCTTGGCCACCTGTTTTTAATCTTGATGTGAAATCAGTGATTCCATCAAATCAGGTTTTGACTATACAAGCAAGACCAAGCTATGAGGCAAGAGAGAATGATATTAATATGCAGAGACCCTCAGGAAGCAGTTCTCTTTACTTTCACTCAGAAAGGAGAAAGCAATTGGGTAAAAAACACTACAGAGTTTTGAGCTCTTCTCACATATACTTAGGCTGTCTGAAACTGAAACTTCGATGAAAATTAAAAAGTCTTATTTTTCCACTAGAGTTTCATATTAAAAATAGACCTATTTTAAAATATTATTTCTACTGATTTTCATATGAAAACAATCAGTTCAGTATGTTTCCAACCATACTATGTTTTCTCAAAAAGGATTAAGTCACAAGGTGTCCAAAAACAAAACTGTGAAAATTAAATTGACCAAATTAAATTTCATTTAACTGTGCAATTGCCAATTCTAGTTCAGTACTACATCTAAACACCTAAATCAAGCCCCAAAATAGCACTGAAAACTAAGTCAAGATCCCAAGTGTACTGAAGTTCAACTGAAATCATGGCAACTGTGCCATAATTCCAGCTGAATGCTTATACACACACGCTGCTATCTCTGATGGCAGGAAAAAACCCCACCTAATTGTGAAAATTGTTTAAGAAAACTGGAAGTACAAGCATATATTAACTATGTTCAGAGTGTGAAAGAGGGAAGTTCCTTTGGTAGGAAGTAATTAAACTGAAATTGAGATCAAATACAACATGCAGAAACATGTTCTTGTTAGTCATTGTCAAGCAAGTGTGGTGCATGTGCTTCAAAAAGACCAATAAACATCTAATGATTAAGATTCAAGCTTCCCCTTTCTACTCTTAACTTCAGCTAACAGCCTGAACTCCTGATCAGGAGAAACATCACCAGTGTAAGGCTGTGAATGCATGTAGATTAGGCCACTTTTTTATGCTCTGGAGTCTGGCCGAGGTTTCAGAGAACCTGTATGACAGGATTAGATTTGAAAGGGCTTTGTTTTCGCAGATAAAAGAAAGTGTAATACACATGCAACCTTTAAAAGCTTTAGCTAATCCTCAACCATACTACTCTTCATCAGCTCTGTGCACATCACACAGCTTCTGCAATAATGGCACTATTTCCCAAAACTGTTCTCAAAGGTATCTTAAAGAAAATCAGGCAATTTGGAGTCATATATATATAATATTGAGTCTGAATGTACTGTTTGTATTAGAGAAGATGGTCCCAAAGGGAAGATCTATTCAGATGAATGTTGGATGCCCAGGATGCAGAGCCCAGTTGTCAGATCCAGGAGGCTGCTGCAAGTCAAGGTTTCCTCAAGAACCTGACACAAAGTCTTTATCAAAGGCAGGAACAGTGACATTGTTCAGCTCACATTTCCCCCTTGGAAACTGCTGTTGCTTATCACTTCAGCTGTGGAATGACTGCACTTCAATGCAGCAGATGTATGAGAGGTGACAGAGTAAATTTGGGCAGGGTGTGCACACAGCCTGAGTGCTGTGCTCCTGATGCAGTCTCCTGAAAAGAAACATTTTCAGCTCTATCACTGCAGTCATTTGCAGCTTTTTTGGATGATGCCCTGATAAATACCTCACAGAGAAGCTCTGCATGAAGTATGAGTGGGCTCTCTCTGCCTCCAGCTTCTAGGTCCAGTCAAATAAAAGAGATTAAGATCAAAATTACTAAATTTTAGGCCCTTAAACCATAGTAAAACACCATTTGCAGCAGAACTGATACAATTCTACTATTCAAGACCTGAGCAGAGACAGGTCTAGGGAGCATAAGCCAACCAGAGAGGACCTACAAAAATGTCTTGATCAGCCCTAAAGAGATGCAAAAATGTGGCAGTAAAGGTTTCATGCTGTCCACTATATGGTTTCTTGTCATTATAAAGAAGTGAATGACAGACCCCAATGAAGCCACTGTGAAGATTCTGTGAAATAACTTTGTGGGTATTCACTCTGTGGTGAGTGACTTGTTTCTCCTGTTTATTTTGCGAAATAAACTACTCACTTACTTGGATGGGGAAGAATAAGGGAGTCCAGGTCAAATGTGCATTTTCTGCCTGTAAAGATGATTATAAGGAGATTAATAAATCTGAGTTTTCTTCACAGGTCTTGCCTAGCTGTATCATAGAGACCTGCATCTTAGACCAGGGTTATAAAAAGACTAGCCATCTATTTCCTAAAGATTCAATTCACCTCTCTGCAGAGATTCTGGACACTGACTCTATCTTACTTATGCCTATTCTTGATGTCTTAGAAAACTAGTGACCCTGTGCTGTTTGCAAAAGGATGCACATCACACCTGCAAGGTACATACTACAGGGAATTTGCCAATATGCAACTAACTCATGAATTGCTCGCGTCAATTTTGCAAAGAGAATTTATAATTATAATTATAATTATATTAGCAAATTCTCCATACAGAGGATCTAGAATTTATTTGAAAAGTATTTTCCTTTTAAAAAAAGTTACTATTCTTTGTTGTTTAAGAAGCAAAGAATGTCACACTTAAATCATGTTTCCATTACGTTTTCTGAGAGTGCAAGAGTTTAGTAGAATGTGAAGAATATATTTTATTAGACCTTATATTCAAGTTTTGTTGTCGTTCCCAATATACCTCTATTACATTGATGGAAAAATATGTTCTCTATTGCCAAGTGTTGTGTGGTAGATGAAGTGTCTCTTCTATATGTAGAAGTAACTGAGAGCATTAGAAAGTATGGTTGCTGTTACAGTCAGCCTTGCTTCAGGTCAGAGCAAGGAAATATATTCACAGCAAGACCTCAGTTCAATTTTTTCCTCCCTTGAAGAACATATGTGCTGTAATAAATGACAAATTAAACCTTAATTAACTGAATGTTGCCTGCCTCCCACATAAAGGGTGCAAACACACTTTGTAACTCACTCCAGGGTGTCTTCTGGGGTGTTGGCAGAGGATCTTCTCACTTTGTTTTCTTTGCCTTGATGGTTGGGAAAAGTGGTGTCCCTTTGATGGGCAGTGCCACAGGTCTGGGAAGATCCATAATCGTTTAACCCCTAGTTTGTGAGAGCGAAAATTCAAAATTAGCTTTCCATGTGAGGGGAGAAGGGGAGCATCATTCTTCCCTGAAATGTGCTGGTAAGCAGTGTTAAGCACAACAGTTCCTTTAAAGGATCAGGCCAGCTTCCTAACCATTTCACTTTTAACTCACTATAACAATGACAAGGCTGCCCAGAATGAGAGATCAAAAGCTCTGTAAAATTAGGTTGTGTGAGTGTTTGGCTTAAGGCAGCAGGGTAGCTTTAACTAGCTGTTGAGGACTGTGACCAGGGCTGAAAAAGTCCTGAACTGAATTAAGATCAAGTCCAACCCCTCTTCTGAGAGCAAGCAAACTCCTGCCCCCAGAAATTGACTCTCCATTTTAAAGTGACAAGCAGTGCCAGAGGTACTCTGCCCTTCTAGCTTGAAAAAGCTGGGGTTTGCAGCATACACCTTTCCAAAAACAGAGGAAAATAAGACAATAAACCAATCCCTTATAGAGAAAACTGGTAGTATAACATGGTGATCTCATGAGCCTCTGTTGACATTTCCTCAAATTTTAGAGGTCTTATATTGGTACAGCAGAAAATTAATAGACGAAAGAAACATGCAATCTGAATTATATTAAAAGAAAACCCCAAAACTTAAGGCTAATAAAAAAAATATATTAAGCCTAAGGGGAAAGAAATGTCTTAGGGAAAGGGAGCTTTACAAATAATACTCTTTCATCTTTCCATCCTAATTTTTCCATCTCCCTATTGTGTCACAGATAATTTAGCCAATTGGTCAATTAAATCCAACGGGCAGATAGAGGCCTTGGAAGTACAAAGAGAGTACTAATGCCACAAAAATCACTAACTGGGAGGAAGAGCTATTATTTTGGTCCCCAGATGAGAGTTGGTTAGCCAGGAAATGCTACCTCACTAAGTGCAAACTTTTAAATGCCCCATCACAGGAAAGACATTAACTGGATTTTGCTCCTCTCCAGGCATTCCAGTCAAACAATTCCCACACACACCACTGACATATACAAGGGTCTGCTGTGCACACTAATTTTTTTCTGCCTTCTGGAAATATGACTGTATATTATGAAAAGCTTCTCAGTAGGAAATATAAATCTATGCATTGTAAAGATGAACGGATAAGAAGAAAACCATCTGTTCACAATGCAGGATCTTAGGCACAATTAGATATTTGATCTGAATCACCAACATTCTGCTTCAGTTTGTGTGACAGCAAATCAGGTGTGCATGAGTTGGGTTTGCTCAGAGATTAAAGCGAAAAGGGCATAATATATGATTTAATAACCCTAGTAAGGAACTTCTGCAGAAATCAAAAAACCATAAATTTATAATGCATTTTTAACCGAGAAATACGTTTTGCTTTAAACGTTTAACTAGAGCAAGTTCCAGGCAAAAACTCTGAGAAAACAGTGCATACCATGAGGACTGATATCCTGAAAAAATTTATTTCTCTGTTTCTTCTCAGAGGTCATGATATTTGCCTAAATACTGTCCTTTGTTTCTGTCATCTGAGCAGCAACTCTCACCTCAGAGGCACTGCGGTATTCAGAGAGACAGATGAAGCAACAACCCACATCTGCAGGGGTAGTGGGGTTTTCCTTGGAGGAGAAGAGTGGCTACCACTTCACAGAAGTCACTGCAGACACAAAAGTGATACTGAATCATTGGGTGTCACTCTTCCTTCTTTCCTATTGTTTTTATTTCCTATTATTTTTATGTTTAATATGGATACATGAGAACTGTTGGTCTGCTTGGATTTCAGCATCAAGAATGGCCTTCATGTGCAGGTGTTTGAGAAGAATCATAACCTTAGAAATTGAACAGGATGTTAATGGGAGTTTGGATTCACAAGATCATAATGGAAGTTGAGCTCTGCCATTCCCCCACCCCATGCTTAGACTAGTGATTGTCTCCTAAAGCAACCTGCAGACTGCAGAAGACTCCAACCCATCAGCAATGGACCCTACACTTCAAAGGCTACCAAGGACAAATAAATAAATCCATTTCCATCATCAGAGAAAATGCTAGCTATGGATCAAGAAATGAGTATGCCGACATAAACCTTCTTTGCAAATTGGCACAACGTGGTCAGCTGTTTGCTGTTCTTGGATGTGGCTTTGTTCTTCTCTCCACAAGCCCAGGATTTATATGAGGAGATCTGATGATGGGTCATGGAATCAGGGAATAGTAGGGAATCAAGTTGCACAGACCAGGAGTATGGGGTGTCTGGTATGATCATGTCCACGGGGCACTTCAGATGCACAGTGTTACTCAGGTCAGCAGCAAACTGTCACAACCCGTAAATTGCAGAAATCGTGAGGCTTGAACAACAAGATAATTAAGAAAAATAATTGATGAAGACAGGAAAAGAGCAAGACCTGATTTTGATTACTTGTCTTCATACATACCTGATTTCATTGAAGATGTCCCTGCTCATTGGAGTGGGTTTGAATTAGATGACCTTTAAAAGTCCCCTCCAATCCAAACTGCTCTATGATTCTCTGATATGTGTATCAGAGGATCTATCTTTGGGCAGGGGAGATATTTGCAAAGGGTATACAAAATGAAGGGGCCCAATTTCCAGCATTTCTTGCCACCATGTGCTAAAGAACCTCTTTGTGTACACTTCACTCTGTGCTGCAGAACTGGATACATAAATCTCATTCATATTTTTGGCAAGTAACCTGCACTGTGTTAAACAAATTTGATGGTTTAGCCTGCAATTGAGAAGATTTCTGTGTAAAAACTTATTTTCTGTTCAGCTTTTACACAGTAGCTTCAGTCACAATTTATGTTTTTCTGTCAACAAACAGCCATTAATTTCTTGCAGTTACAGTCAATACCTGATGTCATTCTTCCCCCTTTATGCTTGTGCCTGACATTCCCTTATTCTAGTCATGGTTTTTATGCTGCTTGTGCAGCAATTTAGACAAACATTAAATCATGCACAATATTAAAATGTAAAATAACAAGAATTTTAAAACAGAAACATGACAATAAAACTGAGACAGAATTCTTTCATAAACTTTAAGAGGGAAAAAAAGAGCAAGTATCTGAAAATAATGTCTCTGCAAGAATCATACACCTACCCAGCTGGCGGGTAGTGGGTCACTGGTGTGTGAGACATACTACGAGGCTGTTTGGGGGGAAGCTCAGATGAAGGTAATGTGAACTGAGAGAAAACAGAATCCTTAAAATTATGTGAGGTCACAAAAAACTTCAACACCTGACAAGTTTATGAAAAGGCATTCGGGAAGCTTGGCAGTCTACTAAGAAGGAAAACAATATGTCAAGAATTTAAATGGGAAATAAAATCAATTCACTGACAGAACTTTGGATTTCAAATGAACTGAGCACTATGGGATTTATAAAGAAAAAAAACCACAGAGGTTTGCACTCAGGACACCATAGAATACACAGCTACTGTTCAAATGTTAAACACCCTGTCTGTAACTTTTGCATATTAATCTTTGTTACAAAACCACGCAGTCTTGACTTACATTCTATGACATAACTCATTGCTTGGCTAAGACACCCATTAATAAAATATGGAATTGTCACAAATAATAGGCTAGTGTTCTCTGCATTCCAACTTCTAACAAGCACATTTGACAACAACTTTAAAACTTTAATTGATTGGAGAATAGCTATAAAAGTTCCCCATATATTTTTTGTTTTGTTTCTAAGCAAAACATTTCTAAGTAAAGCTAAAATTAGTAAGTGTTTCCAAATGCTTTAATCCTAGAGAATTTCAGTTCTTTGGAAGAACTTTCTAGAATACACATCACAATTTAGAAACTTAAATAAAATAGTAAAAACTGATACTTTCATTCAGAGTAATCTTTATAAAGTTTCTGCTCTTTCAATTGAATATATTTTACATTTCATTGCTACTATCAGACAGACATCTCTGCATTGAGGAGCAAAAGGGTTCAGCATTGCACAGGTTTGCTTTAATAAGCAAAAAATGTAAAAGGACACACATGGAGTTAATTGAGATGGCACAAGGTATCCTCAGTCAGCTCAAGCTCTGAAAACAATATTTATTCTTTTTGGTTCTTGGTTTTACCTGTATCTATTCAACTTAAGCATACTCTTTTTCTTCATAAAGAAGCTTTCTAAAGTAATATCAGGAGGAACAATAAAATCTATTTTTCTCTGAAATGTCTGATTTAAGAAAGACTACACCAAGAAATTAGCACTAAAAGGACAGAAATTACATGATTACATAAGTACTGATTTCAATGCAAACCTTTTCAACACTGAGACTGTTTGAATTTTGTTTAATTATTTGTACATATTTTAATCCTATTTTTGTTTGAATGCCTGGATATAGCTGGGTGAGCTGTAAGATAAGCTGAGCCTGGAAATATTTTTGAATGTCAGAATGTTTGATATTCTGCTGAAATTTCCATTATCAGCTTGCTTCTTTCTTTCCTGCCTTGAAACCTCTTGGTTTCTTGACTGCCATCCTTTCCTACACCATCCAGGATTATGCTGGAGGCTGAGGGCAGAAAAGAATGAATGTGAATTTCCAAGCACCCAGGAAATCACTTAGCAGAGAAGAGGGACAGTTGCAAGCAGCAAGGAGAAAAGAGCTCTCCAAAGACTGAGATGAGATACGAGACGCCATGGAGATCTGGACAGCCAGCCTGCAGGGGAATAGATGTGCTGAGAAATACAGGGGACAACTGGGAGCAGGAAAAGGTGCTCAGATACTGTAGAACACTGAGAGTGATGTGGGAAAGAAGAAAAAAACTCCTCTCTGTTCATAAAGAAGACATTTAGTGGTCTGGTGTTGGTTAGGCAGTGTGACATAAGCATTTCATGGAACTTGCAGGATTTTCCAAACAATCAACATTTCATACAAGAGTACTGAAAAATATTGAAATTATCTCCTAAATAAAATGGAGATTCTAACAGTTTTTCTATGATTATTTCATTCAATGAATAAGTAACATTTGCAGAGAACTGGAGGAATAGAGGTCTTGCTACAAGGCTCACTGCAGTAGGTTCCGACAGTTCCAGACAGTCTCCAGACTTGTGCTGATGATCTCTGACACAGCAGTGAATATGTGAGAGAAATCACTCTGCAGGCACCAAGGTCAGTGAAGAAGGAGAGGAAGGAGGTGCTCTGGGCACTGGAGTGGAGATTCCCCAGCAGGCCCTGGTGAAAGGCCGTCCCTCTGCAGCCTGTGGAAGTCCATGCAGGCTGTGGAGCAGGTGGGTGCCCAGGAGCAGGTTGTGACCACATGGGAAGCCCGTGCTGGAGCAGTCTCCTGGCAGGGACCTGCAGACCCAAGAAGATAGCAGTCCACATTAGAACCCACTGGTAGAACTTGTGACCCTGTAAGGGACACATGGGAGCAGTTTGTGAAGAGCTGTAGCCCATGAGAAGGACTCACACTGGAGAAGCTTGTGGACAATGGTCTCCCATGGGAGAGACCCTATGCTGGACCTGGGGAGGGACTCTTATCCCTGAGGAGAAAAGCAGCAGCAGAAAGAACATGTGATGAACTGACAGTAATGTCCATTCTCTGTCTTCCTGCTCCACTGGGGGAAGGAGGTAGAAAATTGGAAATAAAGTTAAACTTGGGAAGAAATGAGGGGTAGGAGAAGATGTTTCTCTTTTACTTCTCATGATTACAAGTCACAACCAGAGAATGATAAATTCAACTTACATCTTTAAGTCAAGTCTGTTATGCCATGACTCTATTTGGTGAGTGATCTCCCCCCAGCCATACTACATATTATAACTTTTGTTATATTTTCTTTCCCCTGTTCTATTCAGGAGGGGAGCAATAGTGGCTTTGGTGGGCACCTGTCATTCAGGTCAAACCACCACACAGGACGTGGTCCTTCAAACTGAATGGAGAAAGATGCAATAGCTTTGCTTCAGACCTTAAGTCTTTTGGCATCTGACAGAGAATATCTGCTCTTGGCCATTGCCTTATATGCATCATGTAAAAACAGGATGGAAATTTAATGTCTTGATTATGTTTATACACAAATTAAATTAGGCTGTTTAAATTTCTTCATGTTGTTCTCCATAGAATTAAAAAAAAAAAAAAATTTGAAATGTTACCTTCTTGCTCCCTAATCATGGAGAAAATAACTGCTGATGCTAAAATTTCTCTAGGGATGAGAAATGCAATCCTCCCAACTGTTTTGCTCCTAGGTGTTATTTGTTCCCACCAAATACAGTTTTGGTAATATCTCCTGCAGCAGAAGTGTTCTGCAGCTGAATGCTGCTAGGACTGCTTGTAGGTGACATTCAGGAAAGCAGGAATAACAATCAGTGGAGTCGCTTGAGATAGGACACAGAGAAGGAGCAGGGCTGCTTCCCTCCAGCAGGACACTCACCTCTTTCAGGATGGATTGAGCAACACAAAGCAGGTGATCACAAGGCTGGGAAAGGACAATGAAAGATTCACAAAGGATGAAAGGTAAGGAAATTAATTAGCAATGTAATTTTAGAGAAGTCACAAGGTCAGCTGGTGAGACTTCATGCACACAATAATTAGCAGGAAGAAGTGTAAATATTTCTGTCTTTCTCTCTTCTCATCTCTCTTTGTTACCTTTGTCCTACTATTCTGAGTTTCAACCAACACCCACAGTAACAGTCCAAATATACTGCACATATTGCAAAAGATGATAAAACAGGGTAAAAAAAGGTATACATATGATGAAAAAAGTCTCTTTCTTTGTCTCTACTAAGCCTCTAAAACTGGAACTAGATAACACACCTATTACACTGTGACCACTGTGTGTGAACTTCTTCCAACTAAGCCTAACTAGCAGGCTTGGTTCTCAAGTCATTTCTTTCAGAAACAGTACATGGGTCCCAAGACTTTCTAAAAACACTGTGGTATTTTAAAGTATCTTCTCAAGAAAAGGAAGTAGTATTCCACTTTATTGAATATCCTTTTTAGGCTATGTTGTATGTGTTAGAAATTTCTCCCGAGCATCAGGGAGATAGCAACAGTCCAGCCACTCAAGTGTGGGTTAATCAGGTTGGGACGTTAAACCCTTCCTATTAAATCATTCTGCTTTTCAGGAGAAGACTGTGTGCACTAAAATAGAGTGTCAGAATCGACCCAGGGGAGTCCTGGGAGCCTGTCTGTTTTGTAGAGACTGCATGGGTGTGTTATCTAAAAATGCAGTATTGAAATCATGTTCCTTAGCTTGCAATTGCAAGCTAAGGCTCATGCGGAGCATCTAACTTTTGCACAAGGTCTGCTTCTGCAGAGGTGCAGGAGGCCAGCTTGACAAACTGAGCACACACAGGTTCAGCTGGAGAAGAAAAGCCATGGTAAGTTTTGTTGTGTGCAACTTCTGTCAAGTCATTCATGACAGCCAAGAATAAAACTGACAGAAGAACGTTGGGGGAATACGGCAAAGATGCATGCAACTCTACATACATATGAAACTATACTTAAGCAAATCATGGATTTAAAGTCATTGGCATTAAAGGTTGAATTCTCAGCAGTACTGTACATTAAGGGGGAACTGTGCTGCGGATATGAACCACCAGTGCTTTACCTCCCAGCACAGAGGAGATATTTGGTCAAACATCCCATGGGTGTTTGACAGGGTCAGGACATCTCCTCTGCTGGTGGGCAGTTCACTGAAGACTTTGTCTCAAAGGCACTGTTAGGAGTAACCTAATTGTTGCTTCAAGCATATCAGGGCTAAACCATGTCAGGAGCTGAGGCCATGGTTTTCTCCATATTGTCCCCCTACTCTCTCCATGGCCCTGCTGTGGCCAGAACCATGTCACCAGGGAAAGACTGGTGTCCTCTAGGGGTAGGAGAAATAAACTGGAGAATTTTGGACACAGACATTAGCACCAACCAAAATCCCATGTGTACATATCTCCAGAATGAATGAACAATTACAGCTTGGAAAGTGATGAATCAGGGCACACTCAAAAAGTTGAAAAATTAGAGTAATGCTTGTATAAAGCAATCACAGCAGTTTCAGTAAGTACACTGAAGGACAGCACTGAAGTGATCAGTGCCAGGTCTGTGATGGACAGACAGCAGAAATGAAAATAACTGGGATAGGTTATGGGATTGGATAAAGCCAAATTTCTAGATCAAACCTTTAAGATCCCTCTGTTGCAGAAAGAAAAGAAATAGAAGATAAAAGAAATTTGATTTAGCTCTACTCTTATGGAGGGTGATATCAGGCATGAAAATTACTGAATGTGTAGGAAGAATCTGTACTTGTATGGAAATTAAAAATATGATGATAAACTTTTCAGAATGTAGATAAAGATATGACCCATCATTTTCCATATCTCAATTTCCACATAAAAACTGCTCAGTACTTAGTTTGCTTTATCTATTTCATAATAAATGTAACAAACCAGCAATTGTAAGTACTAAATTGGAGAAAACATACAGTTTAGTTTCATAAGCCTATTACAACTCTGTGAAGAAAAAAAGTTGATGAAAAACACAGAAGGAGACCAAAATAAGAATACAATTCTGGTTCAAGAACAAATGGATATAAGCCACTATAGGTTTACTTAAAAAGAAATTTATAGGTCTTATAACCAATGGAGATGTGATCTGGGACAGTCTTCCAGCAAAAATAATCCGTGGGAGAATCTATCCCACTTTCAGTTGGAACACAGTAGGCTTCAGAAAGAGTTGAAATGTTTTGATGACAACAGCAAAATCATTTTCTTTACCCAGGATATCAGGTGGTTTCCCCTCCAATACTGGCAGCCAGTGTTAAATAAGGAGAGGTGTCAGGCTCTTTGAGAGCAGCAGCAGGACATACATGCCACACAGGGATCCACATCTCTGCTGCATTTCACTATTGCAAACTTCTGGTGCTCCTGACACCCTAAGTGACCCATATACCTGTTGTCTAAGAGAGCATTAGTACAGAGTTGCTCAGCACACTCACCCCCTTCTGAAGCAAGGGAGGGAGCAGGAACATGACATCTCTCCTCCAAACTAATTTCATTCAAAATTGAGGAATAAAGAAGAAAAACCCAAAGAAATAAACCCCACAGTTCCTACCTCCCTTCCATCTTGTGATTTCTTCTGTTTTTTTCTATCTGACTGTAAAAAAAAAAAAAAAAAAAAAAAAAAAAAAAAAAAAAAAAAAAAAT
>VZUI01092391.1:0-10420 GCA_013401135.1 Cettia cetti | reverse complement strand
TCCCCCCCCGCTCCCGGCCCCGCGCCCTTTGTCTGCCGCCGCCCGCAGCTCCGCCGCCGCTTCCAAGCCGGCGACTTTCGGGGTTGTTTTTTTCTCCCCGCTCAGTGTTGCCTTTTCCGCGTGAAGGGTCTGTGTGGGAGTGTTTTTACTATTATTTTTACTATTATTTTTACTATTATTTTGTTCGGGATTTTTTTTTCCCTCCTCGAGGAGTGTCGCTAGTTTTTTCAGCATCCGTGGAGCGCGGGGGCTTGGGGCGGGGGAGGTGTTGCGTGTGGAGGAAAACGGGATCGTTTTCTGGCTCGGGAATTTTTATTACAGTGCTGCGAAACAAAGCGAGATGCTTGCAGATTTCAAAACAAGCTGAAGGCTATTTTTAAAAATAGGGCTTCTCAGCTGCATGGAAGTAATAACTTGCAGCCTTAGTGAATAGAAGTACATGAAAACCACAGCATTTCCCTCTCCTGACTTTAAAACCCACATAATACGTGTTTGTTCACTGCAGATGAACTAATCTCGCTATTGTGTTGCCAGGGATCAGCTGGCTTGTGCTTTACATTTTCTGCAGGTCACTGCAATCATTGCCTTTTGTTGTTTTGGGATGGAGGACTATGAAAAGAAAAGAAGGGGGAGCATAATTGACACTGCGCTAAGATTGGTCCCAGAATGTCATCACAGTGTTGATGCATGTCTCAGAGGGTCATCATGGCAATGATTTTTTTCATCTGCAGACAACAAGGGGAATGATGAACCTCTTCCATGCAGCATGTTTGGGGATCCCCTGACTCCTCATGTCCCTATGGCTCTTGCCTTTGGGAAGATCATACCCTTGAGCAAAGACAACTTGGATGGTTTTATTCCCTAGAGGGAATAAAATGAATATTAATTCCTAGGATGTGCTGGCTCTGCAGAGACTGCCCCAGATGTTGGCTTGCTGCAGGGCTGGAGGGGTTGCAGCTTTAGGCCCCTTAGGGCAGTGGTGCTCGCAGGTAGATCTGCTTCAAGAAGAGGGGCATTTGTCTTTGCATCCATGGAAAGGCCTTGCCACGTGCACCAAAGTAAATCCGTGGTGTTTCCACATTCATCCCACCTCTGTGACAGAGCAGCCATCCAGCACTGCTGGGGACACTTGCCATGCCAGTGAGGAGCTTGTGGTAGCTGGGACAGCCCTGCCACCTCCCAGGTACTGCACCTTCAGCAGTGCTTCCAAAGTCTGCTCACCCCAGGAGGTACCAGCAGTGCCACTGGGTTTGGAGCCATGGACCCAGGGTTGGCTGCTCCTGGCAGAGATAATAAACAAGGATCTATCCATGCTCAGGCTGCTGAGCAGTGAGATGCCATGACAGGTTTGATCTCCTGAAGTCATTTCCTGATTTTTGTGGAGACAGGTGGGGTGCTCAGTGGGAAGCGTCTGTAGCTTGGTGATTGAGAGAAGAAGATGCAGCAAGTGCCTTCAGGGTGCAGATCCCCACTTCTTCCCTGGGCAGGCATGGAGTCACACCTGGCAGAAGTTTTTGCTGTGCAGTGGCACAGACAGACCACTTTAATTTCACTAATGGTGATAGCACTGGCATTTAATTTCACTAATGGTGATAGCACTGGCATTTTAAGAAATGTGAAGACTTTTTTATTTTAAAGATGCCTGCTGAGATGTTATATTCTTAACAGCCATTCTCAGTTTCCCAGGTAAGCTGAACAACCTACCCATTAGGGTGCTTTAGGTGAATTTTACCCCACTGTCCTTTCCATCCCAAAATGGCCCTTGAAGATGGCCATATGGAGGTCTCTTGGCCCCAAGGATATAATTTAGGGAGCAGGTCATGAAAAATTCCTCATCACTAAGAGCACATAATCTTAAAAAGCAGGAGGTGCACATCAGTTAGGCACGGGTTCAGCCAGGAGAGAAGGTGTGGGCCTCGCAAGCTGGGATGGTTGGAGAACGTGGTGAACATGGCACAGTGTTCACCTGGGGACTTCTCTCAGCAGCCATCTAATGCATCTCTCCGGATGTAGGTTGGGGTTGTTTTAGGAATAAATGTGCTATGCAGAGAAAATACTTTGAGTTCCCCAAGAAACCTGCTGGAAAAGTGCCCTCTATTCAAGACTCGAGCCAAAAGGCAATGGCCAGGTCCCTGCAGACAGGGGGCTCTTTGTGAGGAGTCCTCACGAACCTGCTCCGTCCTCCCCCCGTGCCGGAGAGGCCAGCGACCGCCTTTCCTGTCTTCTGCCTCCTCGATTCTAGACATTCCTGCCATGAAAGCTGAAGGAGCAAGATCCCCGCTATTTGCAAGATGTGGGCGTGCCCTCTGCAAAATCCACATCGTTGTCCTTCCAAAGCCTTCCCAGAGGTCAGTCAATATTTACGCAGTGCTTGAGGGACGCAAGGAACGGCGGTTTCAACGTTCAGGAGTTGCCTTGTGTTTGAGGCCACTTCACCTTCCAGCTCACCTGGGAGGTAAAGCAGCTCAGGTTTGAGATTACCACCTCTAGTTTTTTAGTTCAGCTTCCTCACTGTTAATGCTCCCTAATGCTTTAACTGGATTTTTTTTTTTTTTATCCCACTATACATTTAGGTTTTAAGGTGGTGGTGACAGTCCTGGCCACTTTCTGCTCAAAAATTGCCATTTCTAGCACTGTCTGTTTTTCTTTTTTGTGTGAGTGGCGATAGGAAGCATCCAACCCATTTGAGGAGGAAGTACTGTATGCACAGAGAGATGTTTTTAATTTAGTGGATCTGTGAACTCTCAGGCCAGAGGAGTAGGTTATGATCCTCTAAACCAGTAGTTTGCCTAACATAAGCCACAAATTCTTACCCAAGAACTCCTACCACCAAGCCTATTAACTTCTTCAGAAATTCCTGCTCCAGAACACTGAGCAGAGTAATTACTGCCATGGTTAGAACAATGCCCCATAAGAATGAAACATTTTTTCTCAAAATATTCAAGTCATATCTGCTTATGTCAGGAAAAATAATGGCTAGCTAGTGTGTATTCCTGCTGGCTGCTCTGTTTCAAAAGGGTGAGGGGAGGGAAATGCAAACTCCTTTATGGCCTGTGCATCATTGCAAAGGGATTGCAATTGCAGGAGGTTTATTGCATTTGACTATTTCTGTTTGGAAAGGGTCCAGGCTGACTGTCAGAGCCAGGGCTGAGTCTGATGGCTTGGCAGATAGTGGAAGAGAGGTCCTTGCACTGTAAACTGAGCAAGGAGTAACCAAGGAGATTTGATAGGAAGTTATGGAGGTAACAAAAGAGAGATTCTCAGTGCTGTCATTCTGATGGGGCTGGCTGTTGTGCAGCTCCAGGTTAACTTATTCAGAAGAGAGGGTTTAGTGAGATGCTTATGTATGGAGGCAAACAGTCCCCATGATGTGGTGCCATGGAGGAGCGCTCCTCTGTCTTTTGGCAAGTCTTGGAGTGAACTTCTCCTGCAGGGATCGTGCTCAGCATGCTGCCAGACGAGCAGACCTGTTGTTGGGCCCCTGAGGCTGGGAGGTTTGTGCTTTGCTCTCTTCTCATTTCCTGTAGGACACGGTTATCATCTATGCTCAGCAATATTTAACTCAAGATTCTTCAAATGTTGTGTGATCCACATGTGATTGCTTCATTTCAGAATGCATTATATCCCATAATTGCTTTAGCAGAGGCACAGACCAATAGACATTGGTACTTTATCTCCTTTGCACTCCTCTTTCACTGTGCATGTGATCATAAGCAATTTGCATTTATACCAGTGGTAATTTTGCTTGGTACTTTGGAATCCTGCTTAAATAAACTGATTACAATTAAGGTTCAAGTTAGGACAAATTGCTCAAACTCTTCATCGAGGCTTTTATGCCATCAAAGTGACAATTTAAATTATTCAAACTGGTATAGACTCAGAATTTTCCATTTCTTGGCAAGGTCATAAAATGCCAAATTATTAGATTTGAGAGCTGGGTGAAACCACACTAGTTCAGAGGTTAAAATGGGCAAAGGAAATCTGAGCAGAACCTTGGAAAAATTCTGGCAGCTTTAATTCAGTTTGAATTGCTTCTTGTTGTGGTCTCAAAAAAAAAAAAAAAAAAAAAAAAAACATAAGCTAGTATCTCAGAAAAAAAAATGCTTCAGTTAATTTAATTTCCTTTAATTATTTATTTTATTATTCCTTCTGTTCTTGGTTGTTAAAAGAAGAGCCAGCCTTGCTGTCCAGCTGCTGTGCATCATTAGGGTAGCACAAAGGTAGCAGCGAATTCACCCTAATCTATTGATGGACCTGCCAGTGCACCAGGGGCCATTGCATTCTCTCTTCACACTCCTCTTTTGCTCTTGCCATCATGTCGTTTTACTAGATGAACTCCACTCACCATCTGGCCCTTCATCCTGACTGGGAGCCTGGCTCGTTTGCAGGATGCTGTGCTGTTAACTGGGAAAGCAGGCTGGGAATGACAGGAGCATTTTGAGCTTGCAGTATGTACCTGTGGAGGGTGGCTATTTTTGCTTGCTGGCTGCGTAGTTATATTTGAGCAGTAGTTAAATGCTTCATTTATTTGTATTCCCTGCTTTTCTGTTGGTGTAATTGCTGTCAAAGTCATGCTCTATGCTCACAGGTCCTGTTCATTGCCACTCTTCACATTAAACGAGAGGTTTGCATTTTGCTTGTTTTGACATTCCCCTTGCCTTTCATTTTGATCCATGCTAATATTATTTTTGGAGTAGCTTTTCATAGGTTATTTCTACTTTATGTAGGGAGAGGTAGTGCTGAAGGGGCCATTACACAGGTTTTATTTTTGGTGTCATATTTCTTAAGTAAACAGTGTTTTTACTGCTGGTAGTCCAGCACGAATCCTGAAGGGGATCGTTCATGGCCTGGACTGCTGCAGAGGGGCGGTGCCTGGTCCCAAAGCCAGCCCAAGAGCAGCGGTAAACGCATCACAGGCGTCTTCTCATGGATCCCATACCTAGAAGGAACAAAACCTAAAGAGTATATATATAAAAAAAATCCCCTACGCACTAGAAAAGTCTTGGAATCTGACTGTGAAAAGACTTGAAAACTGACTTCGGACAACCTCCTCGGGAAGTGGAGGTTGTCCAAAGAATCCTGACGATGAAGACCTTGAAAAAACAGCGTGAAGGGAGAGTAAAGGAACCCAAGTTTTACTCGCCCCCGTCCTTTGCGCTTGCGGCTGGCGACGAGGGACGGGGACCTGCCGAACGGGGAGGGCCGTGCGGCCGCACGGCCCTCCCCGTTCGGCAGGTCCCCGTCCCTCGTCGCCAGCCGCAAGCGCAAAGGACGGGGGCGAGTAAAACTTGGGTTCCTTTACTCTCCCTTCACGCTGTTTTTTCAAGGTCTTCATCGTCAGGATTCTTTGGACAACCTCCACTTCCCGAGGAGGTTGTCCGAAGTCAGTTTTCAAGTCTTTTCACAGTCAGATTCCAAGACTTTTCTAGTGCGTAGGGGATTTTTTTTATATATATACTCTTTAGGTTTTGTTCCTTCTAGGTATGGGATCCATGAGAAGACGCCTGTGATGCGTTTACCGCTGCTCTTGGGCTGGCTTTGGGACCAGGCACCGCCCCTCTGCAGCAGTCCAGGCCATGAACGATCCCCTTCAGGATTCGTGCTGGACTACCAGCAGTAAAAACACTGTTTACTTAAGAAATATGACACCAAAAATAAAACCTGTGTAATGGCCCCTTCAGCACTACCTCTCCCTACATAAAGTAGAAATAACCTATGAAAAGCTACTCCAAAAATAATATTAGCATGGATCAAAATGAAAGGCAAGGGGAATGTCAAAACAAGCAAAATGCAAACCTCTCGTTTAATGTGAAGAGTGGCAATGAACAGGACCTGTGAGCATAGAGCATGACTTTGACAGCAATTACACCAACAGAAAAGCAGGGAATACAAATAAATGAAGCATTTAACTACTGCTCAAATATAACTACGCAGCCAGCAAGCAAAAATAGCCACCCTCCACAGGTACATACTGCAAGCTCAAAATGCTCCTGTCATTCCCAGCCTGCTTTCCCAGTTAACAGCACAGCATCCTGCAAACGAGCCAGGCTCCCAGTCAGGATGAAGGGCCAGATGGTGAGTGGAGTTCATCTAGTAAAACGACATGATGGCAAGAGCAAAAGAGGAGTGTGAAGAGAGAATGCAATGGCCCCTGGTGCACTGGCAGGTCCATCAATAGATTAGGGTGAATTCGCTGCTACCTTTGTGCTACCCTAATGATGCACAGCAGCTGGACAGCAAGGCTGGCTCTTCTTTTAACAACCAAGAACAGAAGGAATAATAAAATAAATAATTAAAGGAAATTAAATTAACTGAAGCATTTTTTTTTCTGAGATACTAGCTTATGTTTTTTTTTTTTTTTTTTTTTTTTTTGAGACCACAACAAGAAGCAATTCAAACTGAATTAAAGCTGCCAGAATTTTTCCAAGGTTCTGCTCAGATTTCCTTTGCCCATTTTAACCTCTGAACTAGTGTGGTTTCACCCAGCTCTCAAATCTAATAATTTGGCATTTTATGACCTTGCCAAGAAATGGAAAATTCTGAGTCTATACCAGTTTGAATAATTTAAATTGTCACTTTGATGGCATAAAAGCCTCGATGAAGAGTTTGAGCAATTTGTCCTAACTTGAACCTTAATTGTAATCAGTTTATTTAAGCAGGATTCCAAAGTACCAAGCAAAATTACCACTGGTATAAATGCAAATTGCTTATGATCACATGCACAGTGAAAGAGGAGTGCAAAGGAGATAAAGTACCAATGTCTATTGGTCTGTGCCTCTGCTAAAGCAATTATGGGATATAATGCATTCTGAAATGAAGCAATCACATGTGGATCACACAACATTTGAAGAATCTTGAGTTAAATATTGCTGAGCATAGATGATAACCGTGTCCTACAGGAAATGAGAAGAGAGCAAAGCACAAACCTCCCAGCCTCAGGGGCCCAACAACAGGTCTGCTCGTCTGGCAGCATGCTGAGCACGATCCCTGCAGGAGAAGTTCACTCCAAGACTTGCCAAAAGACAGAGGAGCGCTCCTCCATGGCACCACATCATGGGGACTGTTTGCCTCCATACATAAGCATCTCACTAAACCCTCTCTTCTGAATAAGTTAACCTGGAGCTGCACAACAGCCAGCCCCATCAGAATGACAGCACTGAGAATCTCTCTTTTGTTACCTCCATAACTTCCTATCAAATCTCCTTGGTTACTCCTTGCTCAGTTTACAGTGCAAGGACCTCTCTTCCACTATCTGCCAAGCCATCAGACTCAGCCCTGGCTCTGACAGTCAGCCTGGACCCTTTCCAAACAGAAATAGTCAAATGCAATAAACCTCCTGCAATTGCAATCCCTTTGCAATGATGCACAGGCCATAAAGGAGTTTGCATTTCCCTCCCCTCACCCTTTTGAAACAGAGCAGCCAGCAGGAATACACACTAGCTAGCCATTATTTTTCCTGACATAAGCAGATATGACTTGAATATTTTGAGAAAAAATGTTTCATTCTTATGGGGCATTGTTCTAACCATGGCAGTAATTACTCTGCTCAGTGTTCTGGAGCAGGAATTTCTGAAGAAGTTAATAGGCTTGGTGGTAGGAGTTCTTGGGTAAGAATTTGTGGCTTATGTTAGGCAAACTACTGGTTTAGAGGATCATAACCTACTCCTCTGGCCTGAGAGTTCACAGATCCACTAAATTAAAAACATCTCTCTGTGCATACAGTACTTCCTCCTCAAATGGGTTGGATGCTTCCTATCGCCACTCACACAAAAAAGAAAAACAGACAGTGCTAGAAATGGCAATTTTTGAGCAGAAAGTGGCCAGGACTGTCACCACCACCTTAAAACCTAAATGTATAGTGGGATAAAAAAAAAAAAAATCCAGTTAAAGCATTAGGGAGCATTAACAGTGAGGAAGCTGAACTAAAAAACTAGAGGTGGTAATCTCAAACCTGAGCTGCTTTACCTCCCAGGTGAGCTGGAAGGTGAAGTGGCCTCAAACACAAGGCAACTCCTGAACGTTGAAACCGCCGTTCCTTGCGTCCCTCAAGCACTGCGTAAATATTGACTGACCTCTGGGAAGGCTTTGGAAGGACAACGATGTGGATTTTGCAGAGGGCACGCCCACATCTTGCAAATAGCGGGGATCTTGCTCCTTCAGCTTTCATGGCAGGAATGTCTAGAATCGAGGAGGCAGAAGACAGGAAAGGCGGTCGCTGGCCTCTCCGGCACGGGGGGAGGACGGAGCAGGTTCGTGAGGACTCCTCACAAAGAGCCCCCTGTCTGCAGGGACCTGGCCATTGCCTTTTGGCTCGAGTCTTGAATAGAGGGCACTTTTCCAGCAGGTTTCTTGGGGAACTCAAAGTATTTTCTCTGCATAGCACATTTATTCCTAAAACAACCCCAACCTACATCCGGAGAGATGCATTAGATGGCTGCTGAGAGAAGTCCCCAGGTGAACACTGTGCCATGTTCACCACGTTCTCCAACCATCCCAGCTTGCGAGGCCCACACCTTCTCTCCTGGCTGAACCCGTGCCTAACTGATGTGCACCTCCTGCTTTTTAAGATTATGTGCTCTTAGTGATGAGGAATTTTTCATGACCTGCTCCCTAAATTATATCCTTGGGGCCAAGAGACCTCCATATGGCCATCTTCAAGGGCCATTTTGGGATGGAAAGGACAGTGGGGTAAAATTCACCTAAAGCACCCTAATGGGTAGGTTGTTCAGCTTACCTGGGAAACTGAGAATGGCTGTTAAGAATATAACATCTCAGCAGGCATCTTTAAAATAAAAAAGTCTTCACATTTCTTAAAATGCCAGTGCTATCACCATTAGTGAAATTAAATGCCAGTGCTATCACCATTAGTGAAATTAAAGTGGTCTGTCTGTGCCACTGCACAGCAAAAACTTCTGCCAGGTGTGACTCCATGCCTGCCCAGGGAAGAAGTGGGGATCTGCACCCTGAAGGCACTTGCTGCATCTTCTTCTCTCAATCACCAAGCTACAGACGCTTCCCACTGAGCACCCCACCTGTCTCCACAAAAATCAGGAAATGACTTCAGGAGATCAAACCTGTCATGGCATCTCACTGCTCAGCAGCCTGAGCATGGATAGATCCTTGTTTATTATCTCTGCCAGGAGCAGCCAACCCTGGGTCCATGGCTCCAAACCCAGTGGCACTGCTGGTACCTCCTGGGGTGAGCAGACTTTGGAAGCACTGCTGAAGGTGCAGTACCTGGGAGGTGGCAGGGCTGTCCCAGCTACCACAAGCTCCTCACTGGCATGGCAAGTGTCCCCAGCAGTGCTGGATGGCTGCTCTGTCACAGAGGTGGGATGAATGTGGAAACACCACGGATTTACTTTGGTGCACGTGGCAAGGCCTTTCCATGGATGCAAAGACAAATGCCCCTCTTCTTGAAGCAGATCTACCTGCGAGCACCACTGCCCTAAGGGGCCTAAAGCTGCAACCCCTCCAGCCCTGCAGCAAGCCAACATCTGGGGCAGTCTCTGCAGAGCCAGCACATCCTAGGAATTAATATTCATTTTATTCCCTCTAGGGAATAAAACCATCCAAGTTGTCTTTGCTCAAGGGTATGATCTTCCCAAAGGCAAGAGCCATAGGGACATGAGGAGTCAGGGGATCCCCAAACATGCTGCATGGAAGAGGTTCATCATTCCCCTTGTTGTCTGCAGATGAAAAAAATCATTGCCATGATGACCCTCTGAGACATGCATCAACACTGTGATGACATTCTGGGACCAATCTTAGCGCAGTGTCAATTATGCTCCCCCTTCTTTTCTTTTCATAGTCCTCCATCCCAAAACAACAAAAGGCAATGATTGCAGTGACCTGCAGAAAATGTAAAGCACAAGCCAGCTGATCCCTGGCAACACAATAGCGAGATTAGTTCATCTGCAGTGAACAAACACGTATTATGTGGGTTTTAAAGTCAGGAGAGGGAAATGCTGTGGTTTTCATGTACTTCTATTCACTAAGGCTGCAAGTTATTACTTCCATGCAGCTGAGAAGCCCTATTTTTAAAAATAGCCTTCAGCTTGTTTTGAAATCTGCAAGCATCTCGCTTTGTTTCGCAGCACTGTAATAAAAATTCCCGAGCCAGAAAACGATCCCGTTTTCCTCCACACGCAACACCTCCCCCGCCCCAAGCCCCCGCGCTCCACGGATGCTGAAAAAACTAGCGACACTCCTCGAGGAGGGAAAAAAAAATCCCGAACAAAATAATAGTAAAAATAATAGTAAAAATAATAGTAAAAACACTCCCACACAGACCCTTCACGCGGAAAAGGCAACACTGAGCGGGGAGAAAAAAACAACCCCGAAAGTCGCCGGCTTGGAAGCGGCGGCGGAGCTGCGGGCGGCGGCAGACAAAGGGCGCGGGGCCGGGAGCGGGGGGGGA